>JAPYMA010000895.1:0-77074 GCA_035041965.1 Anisakis pegreffii | reverse complement strand
GCAGAATGCAAAACAGTGCATAAAGATAAAAAGTGCGGAACTCTAGAATTGCCGCAAATCCTTGGGTAGAAATTATTGAAACGATTTTTTTTGGTCTTGAAAAGATCCCTCAGGTTTCTTTAAATACTCTGCTCAAATGCACCTAATTCCATCAGATTAAGAAAATTTCGATTTAGTCACCATTACCAAATGTCTTAGAATTCCACCAACCATTTGAACCACTTTATACTTCAGCACCTCTCTTCCACCTTCTAGAAAACCACCTTGAGCATTTGCGACGATAGGTGTGGTTCAAGTTGGTGTGTTTCAGATTACTCAAAGCAATGCCAAAACCAAATAATGCAATGAGGTCACCTTTATTCAGAAGTAGAAATCCACTCGCGCCAAGATAAGTCTTTTAATTAATTCATTGCCTCACTTCTCAGTGTACTTCACCAGATTGCAAACTGCAAACTAATACGTTGTCAGGTATGAGTTGCTCATCTATCAAAGCATTGATAGAAATAAGAAAAGAAAACGCTTTCGAAGAGCAGCAGCTTTGAGAAGATTTTTCTTCTATTAACAAGAGAAAACCGTCAATGCTCGCAGCAGCGCTATACATTTATCGATACCCAGCCCACAATAAAAAACTTTTGGTAACCGAAAATAGTTCGTCAACTGTGATTGAAATTTTTCGAGAATGTTGTCACCAGGTCCAGATCACTTTACAATGATCTTCTGAAATTTTCGTGATAAGTTTGAAGCACTCTGGTAAATCCGTTAGTTTAATGCTTGTTGTCAACACTAATCATAAGCGATTGTGCAATCTAAACAATGAGTCTTCGAACCACTCTCATACATAACTATGTGAATTAGCGTGGAGGTAATGAAGAAGCTCGAAGATTTGTTCTTAGGCAAGTCTCAGCAATGATCAACTAGCTGCATAAAAATGAAGAGCATTGCTGCCAGCTGTGTGTACTCGCAGGATTTACAAAATATGTACAGTAATGGCAAGCTGACGCAACTCAACAATACCACTCTTCATTACTGATGGCCACGAATGCATTTATTCTCGCTGATGAACGATGCAGTTATATATTAGCGAAACAAAACTTCGAATCGACACAACTCGTTCGAAACCATGATAACATAAGGAAACATGGACGAAACCAACTCCAGTTTGTCACACTCTCTATTGCAGATCATGAATCACCTATCTCTTTATCACAAGATCACAATCGCCTCAACTCACTTTCGATCTCTCATTCGGCTGAAAATCATAGTGATCCAGCTGTAAGCGCAGCTGAATTTGTTCGGTAATCTCTTGAGATATTATAGGAACCGAAGGAACTCCGAAAACAATCTCGCTCAACGCCTAGGATCGAAGTACAATACATTTGACGAAGGATGCAAGATAGGTAGTAACATGAAAGGCATCTAATGTACAAATTTCGAATAAGAATTAATGAGAATTCGCTCTACAATCCGAGTCACCAGACCTGATTCCGTGTAAAATGCGTGCGTAGGGTGCGATCTAGCGATTAAATCTCGATCAAAGGAGATTGAAATTCAATCGTGTACCTGAGTAAATTTATAAATGTTCCGTTAATTTTTGCTCTGCAGGAATCCATGTGTTAGCTATGTCGAAGGCATAAGTAAGTCGAAGGACTACAACGAGAATTTAGAGCCAAAAGTATTGCAAGTTTATCTTTATTCATCAACAAAGTGAATATTCACGCTTGCATAAATCAAATTAGAAATGTTTCTAAGCGATTTGTAACACCAGCTATGTGCCATCGAATAATATTTATGCAAATAACAGTTGCGCTGTTGCGGTGACAGCGATGATGTAGTGGTGAAGTGAAAGCAATTCTCTGGAAAATGGAATACGCTTACGCTTGGGCTTATGAACAATAGGTACCATAGAGGAAATCGGTCATTCGAGAAGAGGCGATCAAAACCTCTGAGTAACAGATTCATTTACTTGATTCGAATCGCTTTTACGATCCAATTATTGTCTCTGTGCATCACTGATATTTCAGCACAATACAACACCATAAGTGACGTCGTTTCGCAAGAGGTTCGATCTCGGTTTGCGAATGGTTTGATGATTTTTGTTCGCTTGAACTGTTTCATTCGTTTACTAAAATTACTTTGCTTTGGGATGCAAGGCTTTAGTTTCCATCATGGAGCAGATTGAATCCACGATTGCAGAAGTTGTCCAAAAACCGAAGTAAATTGCAAAACAATCAAACGTTGTTAAATTTTCATCTGGCACGTCATGGAGTAGATGATAGCTTGGAAGACTTACCCACTGTTCAGCTGAATGGGAATTGGTTTTGTGTGTTGCATATTAGGGTATCCATTCATGAGGCGCTTTTGTCGCCATGAGGTAATTTGACATAATTTATGAAGTAATTTGAGCCAACTGCAGGGACGTGGGGTTATCTGGTTGATGCAATTGCTGGTTACGTGCAAAAGTACGGTAAAATCATGATGTTTTCGGGACCAGTGTACGACAGCAATTATGATGGACATCGTGATTCGGATGAAATGATACTGTAATCTTCGCAATTTTATCTCATTGTAAAACCATCTATGCCACCATTATGTTATTTCATCTCACTATTCAACCAAGGTTTCCGGAACTGTGGTATTGATGAAGAATCTCGATGAAGTGGTGAATTTATCTGGGAACATTGTTGTGTTCTTGTCACTATCATTTTTCGTTTCGTTTCAAGGTGATGAACAAAATAGCACTTCAGATCATCTTCACCTACACATATTTTCGTCATTTTGTTCCGCTGTGCATCGCCTCATCAACAGATTTCACCTGAATTGTGCCACAATGTAACGTTCATTCCATTTGTTCTCCCGATCGTCGACGAAGACTTCAACTGCCTTGTGAGTGAATTTTAATTAGCATCAGAGCTTCGGTGATCTGCGACCGCAGCACGGTACTAACAATAAGTAATACTCAAAGTTTTTCAGTTGATGAGTCATTCTCCATTCGAACTTGCAGATTATGGCTTATGTCATCTTATGTCAAGCTTTCTATGGACGTGCTCTTCTTGTTCAGTTCCACAGTCTGCTGCTTCAGAATTTCATTTTAAGTTCTATCAGCAAAACAAAAATGAAACAAGTTCATTTGGTCACTACCAAAGTTCTTCAATTTCAGAGTCACAGAGATTATCTCTACGAGAATACGGCACGAATTCTTGACATTGAGCTGCTGACAGGCCTTCAGTTCTTCACCAACAGAGAGTTGTGGTCACCTGAAGAAGCGATTTTACTGAGGACGAGGGTAACCAGAGGCATGTGGTAGAACCAGGCTGCAAGCGAGACACCAACAATGGCAGTCATAAGCTCTAGAATGCTCGTACCTTTCAGTCTGTTGGATCGATGTTCAATTGAAGATCTGGTTGAATTACAAACAATAGATGCGGAAAATCACTTCTGCGATGATGATGCAATAATGGAACCGTATTATCAAAAAAGAGTTTACGATCCTTCAAATGCTAATTTGCCTTTACAAGTGATCGATGGTTTGTTTGGAGTATGTTTTACTGCGTTGGCAGAGACACCTCTCTTCATTGTTCGGTCGCAAAATCATTTCGCCTCCCTCCCCTTTTTTTTATAATCCATGACAGTAATAGAATGATGAGACAATGCCAAACGTATTGGTGGTGCTTAAATACTTTTTTTTTCGAACAACGAACACAGGTACCACTGTCAACGCAGTGAAACATAACCAGGAAGGCTGAATAGCGTTAGTAGTATTAAACTGCAAAGAAACCATCAAGCACTTGTAAAGGGAAATGAGCATTTGCAGGATGATAATCTCATTTTTGATAATATGGTTTTATTATTTCATTATCATTGCTGGAGCGATTCTTCCCATTCGTTGTTTGCAATTCAGTCTGATATTCAACTAAGCACCTATTTAATGAAGTGAATTAGCAAAATTTGTGAGCGTTTTCTATGGACATTTAGCATTCCAAATGAAATGATTCGTTGCAATTTGTCGAATGACTAACCGTTTACAAACGAAAACATCCAGCGTCATCTATTGTGGTTAACTAAATTGGTTGGTGTCGATCAGCAGAGCCATTTTCAATCTGTAGTTTTCATGAGAGATGCTTTTAGAAATGCAATTCCATTTATCAAAAATTTTAACGTTGTTTGATTTGCAGTTATTATTGTTAGCATATTTTGAAAGTCGTTAGAGTTAGCTACGTTGTTTACTAATGAACTTGTTCTTGCACCTTCTCATACCTGATTGACTGTGTATTCCTTTGTTACTCCTTTGATATGCAATTATTTTTTGAATTTTTCGATTTGTTCGATCATATAGCGGGTATTACCAACCTCGGACATTTCAAAATTGATGCGGCATTTGCTCACAAGTTATCCGCGCTAACTAAATAGTTCCCGTTCACGTTGTGTGCTCAAATTAATTCACGTATTGCATCCTGTGATATTACTGTAATTAGATTAAACCAGCATATCGTTTTCTTACCAGCACATGAATAAATTCATCAATTTCAAAAGTTTCATAGAGTTATTATCGTTAGCAGATTATTTGTTTTTTAATGCAGACGAAGAAGAATATCTATAAAAAACAAATCAACAACACATCTGAACTTAACAGGCAAGCAAAATCACCTTTTGAGCATGTGAATGTCAGTACATAGAGTTCAAAATCTTATGACCATTTAAAAAGTGTTGCTCACCAACAAATCTAAGGGAAAGTAATCTCCCATCACTGCCCGTGATCTTCAAAAAAATCAGACTGTAACCAAATAAGTTCGGGCAAGCGATGATTGTACAATACAAGATTTGTTTGACTGCCGAGCAGCAAACGAAAATTATTTCATGAAATTTAATCAGAATGAAGTAATTTGTGGAAGTCTGCAGAAAAACAGAAGTTGAGCAGTAATATTGAAAGTATTTCGAATATGTCTGTGAGATATCAACAGTTTATCATATACCTTAGAAATCTAAACATTTCGGAATGTATGAGTATGCAACATCCGCACATGCAATAAAACCTGAATTTTTCAACACTTTCAGAGCGATCTTGTCTTCAGCACTAGATTTTGAACACCACCTGGAAAAATCAATCTTCGAATAGTCAAGCTGATGACTGTTTCAGGCAATTATTGAGAATCTGCTTGTCAAATAAATTTTCGTGAATTTCTGGATATCTCGTAACGTGTTCCAAACAGTTGAGCGATGAACGAAAAAGCAAATGCAGTTAGTTAATTTTAATTTTGAAATTAATTAATTTCGTTAATATTAACAATAAATCACAGAATAATAATATAATCTAAAAGATGATCCTTTTCATATCTATCAGTTATCGTTCTACTATATATGTAATTGATTTCGTATGTATGAGCAGTGAAGAAATTTTTCGGTTTGCTTGATGGAAAACGAATAGATAGTTGATTCTGTGTGAACGACCTCTAGTAATATGTACTCTTAATCCGTTGAAACAACGCACTTGAAGTGTAATCCTTCAAAGCAAAAGTACGAAAAGATCTGCAATCGTTGAATGGTGGCAAACTTATCGGCATCGACAGCTTGCGATTGCGACGCCCGCATCGGTCCAACGATGATGAAAAAATGACGCGCATTCGTACGCTTTGTGCTCCATTGATTATCTAACTGAAGAATCACACAAACAGTGCTGGAGACAACTTGGACGATCCTGTTTTCGTATCACTTGGTTAAACATCTAGGACCTCGAAAGCCCCCGATCTCAGCCCGAAATAGTCGGAGGCAGTGCGTTTAATTGGGCAGCGTAGGACCAGTCCGAGAAATCCGGTCCGGGCGCTCCTAATTGGCGGACCTTGTGGCACGATAAGGGACCTTTCTTCTTAATCAGGAAGACAAAGATTAACCTAGAAGATTCCACTCCGGTACTTCTGAAGTACCGAAACAGTCTGAACAAATGCTTCCTGCCTCCCCGTCCTAAAGAGCAATTTGGGTCCCTGCAAATATTCACAATTCAGCATCTATCGTTTGATGGGCCTTCGTTGAAATATTGTCAATGCTCACCGTCGTGAAATGCTCTAGGTGCCACCGTAGTTTCTCTCTTTCCAGTTTATTTCTGATATCGATCGTGCTGTCAATGAATACCAAATTTGTATAGTGCTCACCATCGCCACTTGTGTACTATTAGTGCATTCGGATTCCGAAAAATTGAACAGGATCAGCTGTCGGTTGAACGATACCAATGTATGCATTTTATAAAGCACTGATTACATAAGATAATCTGCTTTCATCAAAATGAATTTTTCATTACATCCATTGCTGAAAATTCGCATTCAGAAAACTCATCCTGGAGATCTGCATTGCTTCCGATTACACCAAAGCTCGATGGGTCGCTGAGAGGAAGCAATAACCATTTTGTTTAGCACTGAGGAATCAGCGTGGAACTGAATGTTCCTGAGGCAGCTGTTGTTCCTGACTGCAATGCAAATTTTCTTTCAAATTTTCATTTTCCTGAAGCCTTTCATCTGTTTTATTTATTTCCTTGTAGGCAATATTTAGTGCAGATTTGATTTAGATTCTCGTAGTGAACATTTCAATCAAATACTCTTTTCTAGCAGAATATCAGGAAACCTCCAAGTACGGATTGTTATGCGTACATTTCCTCCGAAAATTGAACGGATGGCGATCCTGATCCAATTAATTTGGAATTGCATGCAAGCCATCCAATCAAATTAGAGTTTTGGTGACTAATAGTACCTGGAGTCGGGCTACTTGAACAGAATGATGAGTATGATATTGTTTTGGGATAAGAACGAAGCATACGGCAGTCTCAACGTTGCAAAATTCTCTTTAGGTGGATTTTTTTCAAACACCTCTTGCATGTGTGAAATTTACTGCGAATGAAAGCTTAACCGTGTATGTGAAATAAACGGCTCTTAGCCGTACATATTATCCAAATAAATAAGAACGCCGTTTAGTTTTCATAGTTTTCGAATTAAGTGCACATTATAACTGATGTGCACATCGTGTCTTTACTTTAACGCATTTGCCATTTGCAGTAATTCCCACTCGCTCGAATCGAATGCTCATAACACACAAACAACTGTGCCACATTTTTATGTAAACGCCGCTGAATACAAAATGAATGAACCTCTAAGCGATGTTCCGCTTGACTTTCTTCACAATGCTTGTTAGAACGAACAGAAGAGCAGAGTGAAATACATTTCATTTCGGAAACCTCGGAAAATATTTCAGTTTTCCAAATAAGCGGTGTTTGATTGAATCAGCAGAAACTATCCTCAGAAACGGCAGCATCAAATCATGTGGTTTGCTGAACTGTTGGTTTTTTGTGGTGCACTGGAACTACGGATTTGCTTGGATTGCTCGAATAATTCTTTGTTGACACTAGAATGTCAACAGCTCCGTTTTCATGGAAGCGTTCCACCAAATATTATTCATAAGTACAATTGCTGTTATTTCAGCACCTTATAATGAAAAATTTGTTGATGTCTACACTGCCTACAATTTCAGTTATTTGTGTGTTTTCGATCAAACACTACAGTAATAAAGCAAACACTAGAGCTCTACTCACTTTCGTATTCCAGTTTCAGCCATTTCGTTGTATGCTCCAGATCACCCCACTAAAATACCATCTGAATAGCGAACGCTTGCAAAGTACGCTTAAAATATTCAATCCTACATGCATCTCAACACATGAGGATGACGATAGAATGATTTCGTTAGAATTCGCTGCCTTGATGCACTCCTATAAGAAACCAGAAGTACATACAAATAATTTTCGAATGCGTCATTAATGAATGTTTTTTTTCGCAAACTCGTATCAATTTTCCATTCCTCATTACTTGTGGTAGCAGTCGGATTCGTCTTACTGATTATTCCTAAAACCGCATTTTGCAATGCGAAAAACTATCCTAGAATCGAGCAAAATTTTAACTAAGACCAGACTTTTCTGTCAGTTCTTAGAATCAGTGATTCATGACGTTTCTGACAAAAATGGCTTCTCAGCGCTGTTATTCAGCAGTTGGTAATGTCTGTTGAAGTCTCATTATCAATTCTCGTCGAGTAGCTTTGAATACTGTTGACGCGATCAGGAATGGAATATGTTCGAACCAACATTTTTATAAGTTTTTCGTATCATTCCGCTAATTCAAAATGTCTTCTCACTGGAGCTCTTTGATATGATTTCAGGGGTCGGAAATCTTCTGATCACGCTCTCATTATTGTGAGTTAACGCAGGGAGTCATGGAATTGAATTCATAAAGTGCAACTAGTCTGCAATTTCTATGATAAAAACAGAGATTGTTTACGATCCTGTGCACTGATCAAATAGAATCGCTTCTGTTTGGTATACGAATGGCACTTAGATTATCTAAATCTGTTTTTATCAACGGCGTCATTCATTATTCGATCATAAACGGAAGCTGCTTCCAATACTCAACTATATTTCATCACGTATTGTGCGGAATTTAATTTTCAGGTAACTTATCATCTGTAGAAATCGAAGGCGATCAAGTCACAAATGGCTGGCCATTCATTTGTGACGTTCTTTATACCGTTATATCTGATAGTCCATTTATTGCATGCGACGGATGCACATCCAGTAGATGATGCACAATCCTGCAATCTCAACGAATGTACGAGAAAGTGAGTTTGGATTAGATCGTTTCATTACTCAACCTGTAAAACCAGATACTACCTTCTTGCCTCCTCTATCGGACTGCTGATTCCGCCAGACTTCTTAGAAGCAACACTTGGCATGCTAGCCACGGCTTTTTGCAACAGCGCGTCAATATGGCTATGAGAGGTCATTCAATGTATCTTTGATAGCCGTAACCTTTTCAGCTTCAAAACACCACCTTTGGTCATAATGAGCATGGATGGATTCCGTGCCAGTTATTTAGATCAGAAATTAACACCTACTCTCCAACGACTCATGCGCTGTGGTGTTCACAGCAAGTACATGATACCGTCTTTCCCATCAAAAACATTCCCGAATCATTACGCAATTGCTACGGGACTGTATCCAGGGTGGAATGGTATTGTAGATAATGGTTTCTATGACGCAAATCATCCTCAGGTTATTTTCCTGCTCATGTCAAGCATTATCGCTGAGATTTGTTCTTGTACTGTATCAACATTATGGGAAAAATATGGATATTGAAAGCATAAAAATTTTGACGGTTTATTTCGTTCTATTAACGAAACTGCCCTCATCTTGATAGTTCGTGTCACCGGCTTAGTATTTGCTTTGTGCCAACGGTGCTTTGCGTTTTGTTCTTTTACGTCATGTTCTTGTGTTTCCAAACGAAACGAAATTCAGAGCATATTCAGCCAATCTGATGCTCATCCGGAGACTAGATCTCCAGATCAGAAATGTGAGAAGCCGAGGGACTGAAATGAGTTTTTTTTTGTGTATTTGTATGAGTTTTATTTCTGTATTTGCATATTTGTCATCCACAGGCATCACATGAATTTAATTGAATAAATGAATGGCAATTGCAGAAGAATTTCAAAAAATCCTCAACGGCCGATGGATGGTTTCTAGGTGAACCGGTAAGATTTCGTCAATTTCCTAACGTTCACTTACGCAGTTTGAAACAAAGCCATCATTCCACTATTCGCACACTACCTACGTAGGGTCACCATGTACACCACACCGACAAATGAAATCACAAATATGATAGCAGAAATGCTGTACAGAAATACTTACCCCTAAATGGAGTAACCTCATCCTTTCATGGTTGCATGGTGAGCTAATATGGTCAGATGGGAACCAAAACTATCATCGTTTCAGTCAGCCTAATTTTTCGAACCAAGCAATTGATCAATTTAGATGAATTGATGGTTGGTTCATGCAATCACGATGCTTACAGATATGGAATACTGTGCAAAAGCATGGCATGAAATCAGCCATCTTCTTTTGGCCAGGAAGCGAAGCAGCAAGCAACGGTACGAAAGTAACTGCCCTTATAGTCGTGAAAGTGAACACAAGATAGCTCAAGAATCACTGCATTTCCCTATGGATGCCAACATGCTCATTAAATGGGAAACGTGTTACAGGTATGCGAGCAACCGAGTATATGAAACCATACAATGCTTCAATTCCATTCAACGATCGCGTTGATAAGGTACCTTTGCAGTTATCGTTCGATCATTTCGTTCGAAAATCTCATTCAAAAGCGGCAAATCTTCAAATGAGTTTATTGATATCAGGTTCTGGAATGGCTAAATAAACCAGATGATCAAAGGCCATCGCTCATTCAATTCTATATCGAACAACCTGACCATGCGGGACATGAGGCTGGGCCTACTTCAGAGTTGGTGAGCCGTCTAGTGGTCAACTATGACCAGCATTTGTGATTTCGTCAGCGCTATTCCGACATAATTGATTCGTTGTGTCAAACTGTCATGAAGACTGTTATTGTAAAAACGTAAGAATGATGCCGCAGAAATGCTTTACCAATTTCAACTGTAAAACAACCATAACGCAGCACATGGGGATTAAGGTCAAAAAAGGAATGAAAATTGCCGATGACGCTCTGAAGTACTTCGTCGAAAAACTCGTTGAAGAAAAACTCATGGGATGCATCAACTTGATCATCGTTTCTGATCATGGTTAGTTTATTCCTAGAATTCCGTTGAACGCAGTGACAGCTCTGTAACGATTGGAGACAATAGATAACCATGAAATCGGTAAATTTCTAATCAAGTGTTTCATTGCGTATTGCAGAAGAATGAAAAATTGTGGCTAGTAGCCGCGGAACACTCACACACGATGTGCTCAATTGCATTTTCAGGTATGCAGACTATCGAACCATCGCGCGCCGTAATCATGGACAAAATTCTGCCGCAACCATTCACTCAGGCGCTTTTTACCGGCGCTCTGGCTCATATAACAATGTTGAACAACGGTATGCGTACCATGCTTCCGAGAAATCTCAAGCATAATTGTAAAACCTGGAAAAATTGCCTTGATGCAATTGCGTTGATCAAATTAGCCAATGATTTGATGAAAGTGATGGCCGTGATGTCCCAGCTCTAAGTCCAAAAAACTTTTCAGCTCCCTCAAAAAAGCAGTACAGCTACAAGATCTATAGCTGGCTTTTTTTCCGCAGTAGGAGCTGAGCAAATTAAATTGGCGGTTGGGACCGTTAATTTTGAAAATGCGAAACTAGAGCCGGGGACGAAATCATTAATAATATGGAGTTGAAATTCTAGAGTACCAGAACTGAAGTTGGAGATAAGTCAATTTTTTCAAATTTGAGCATCACTGGTGATGATGAAAGATGTAGAACGGAATATTTCTTCATTCGACCGCTGGCAATGCAACAAATTTGATAATTCAGATACAACTGTTGACAAACTAATCGCTGCGATGAAGTGTAAAAAAGGTGAAAGTTACTTAACGTACAAAACAATGCTCACACCCGCCCGATATCACTACAGCGGTTCCAAGCGTATTGGTGATGTGGTTATGATCGGTAGACCAGGAGTATTGATATTCAAGTGCGTTTTGAGAACGTTGCTCGACATTTGAACAATAAATGCATTGTTTAAATGGCCCAAATAGGTTGCAGCATTTATTTTCTCTTCCCGCAATTGTTCTTAGTGAGCGGTAGTTGAAAGCTCATGATATATAGCGCATCGGATTGAAAACGTGAAAGATGAATGCCATCGATTTCTGTAGGGATCAGAAGGATGCAAACAAAAAAGCAAAGCAATTCGGTAATCATGGATTCGATGATCGCCTCGAAAGTATGAGAGCAATCTTTGTCGCCATCGGTCCGAGCATTGCCGAGGCGAAGACGATTCCCGAATTCCAGAATGTCCAACTCTACAACCTATTCGCTGGCGAGTCACTTTTTTCCGTGCCATCTTAAAAAATTTTAACCTGATAAATCGCTTCGAACTTGATCGAGCTTATCGCATGCTTCTAGTTAGTATCATCGTTTCAAGCTGAACCAATCAGGGACGCAAAATCGTAATTGTTCTCACTCCGCAAAGAATCCGACGATAGTATGAGATTTGTGTTTCTGTACATAACTCAGACGAACGCAAATGAAATTTGATTCAGTCGCTAGCTGGTCTGCAAACTCAACCAGGAAACGCATTAAAAATATCGCAAAGCCTTGTAAATGCAGCAACACAAAGCATCATCCTCAGTGAAGACAAGTTGAGCACTATCTAATAGTTTTGTTTCAGATTTGCTAAAGATACCACCTGCACCCAACAACGGCACACAGGGTCATCTATATTCAGTCCTCAGAAACCCACCATCAAAAGTTCCTGAAGTAGATTCAACGATGACCACATCCAAGTGTGTCTCAAGACTGAAAATCGAAATGTGTAACAAGGCGTGTCAGGTAAACGATTCGCTGCCTACCCAATGTGTTGCAATTTCCATTGAAAGAAAACTTCTTAAAAAAGCTTTTTTGGTGCATAAATTCGTCTGCTGAGATGAAAATCTTGTTAAGTATCTCGAGTTGCACAATGACAATATATTGAACAGAAATAGTGCAGCCATTGAGTAGCAACAGAGTGTGAATATTTCAGCTAACTTTAGCTTCATTTAGTGTTTGTGCTCGACTCACAAATCCCAAACCAGAAGATGACTGAAAAAACTTTTGGCACTGCTCAGAGCAGGTTATTTTGAACCATTGAAGTGCACAAAAAATATATTTTAGAAAGATTCGAAAGGACAGCATATTCCTTGCAAGCAACCAAAACAAACAATTCCATTCGTCGTCACTAACGGTCAAGAGTGCATTGTACCATTATCTGACGCTGTCATTCACTACAATAAAAGGCTTCACATAGCACAACTGGTTGAGACGATGATTACAAAAGAAAAATGGGCGAAGAACACTCAGTTTGGTTTAATTTCGATTCATCTCCGCAAATAATCCCACGTTATCACAAAATAGCTGAGATATGGATTATCAGCAGTACAGATTATCAGAAAAACGGCTAAGATTGCTGAATTACATCAAATCTGGTAGATCGAACATGAATGAATTACAACGATTTCGTCACAACATAACTATTCGCTTTCATCATTGGTTTTGTTCAAATATCGTAATCAAATGAGGAGCTCATTGGAGATTAAACGAATAATCCATCAGTGTTGTTTATGTTCCAGTCAAATTGCTCTATGACTGTTCTATTCCTAATCTATTCAAACAGAATACTTCTGAAACAAGGATGCGATGAACAGAACAAGTGAACGACGGAATAGAACAGAACAGCTTGCTAAAAGGAGCAGAAACATCACTAAAATTAGCATAGCTGACTAACAGCAAGCAAATTGTGATGACAAATGTCGAAATTGTCAAAAATAACTGATACAAATTCTGTTGCAGGGTTGGATGCGTTAGTCATATTGAAGGTATACCCAAATCAGCTGCGTGCAATGAAAACCCGCCCAGTGATGTGTCGACAGTATCTCTGTTCATCGGAAGAGGTCGTTATTTTGGGAAGCATGATCATTACTCCATTTTCAGCCAACACGAAAGCAAATATCCCTTTGCGCAAGCATTCCATCATTTGAACGAAACAAACGCCTTTCAGTCGAAGTGACCGGCGATAGCATCTGAGTGCCCCATGAATTGCGATGTCATTCTTCAAGCCGAACTTCTAAATCTTTACGACTTATTGATTTCATGACCGGATGAAGGTTTCATAGGCTAAGCCACTCGAAATTTACATTTCAGATGGATATAACACCCTGGACACTGCGTTCGTCAAGGTTACCTCTCAGTTCGTAAAAGGTTTGTTGCTGTGCTACTTATCTGACGACCACTTCAGTAGGTAATCGGCTTGCGAACTCAGAAAATTCTAGTGTTATTGATGGCCTTGAACCACTGAAGCATCATTTGCAAGGAGAGAAAAAATAATTCATTTTTCTGCACAATCAATTCATTTTTCTCCGAAGGCAAAATCAACGCTACCATTTACGAAATGAGATATGAGAAATGGGAGTTGTTCGAGAACCGAATAATCAATTACAGCGAAAAGCACTACCATCTGGTGCGACCGTACCGCAATGTTTCCGGCTATATTTTCCCAATGTAGTCAACAGCAGTTGCTTGCTGATGAAGCAAGCAGTTTAGTGAAAAGTTTGGCAAAGATTGTAACGTATACTGCGTTGGAACGAATTTCTGACTTTCATACTGATGACAAGTGAATATACTCAGGAACATGGCAGTATCTGGTGGACAAGATTAATGGTTACGTGCAGAAATACCGCGAAATGATGATGTATTCAGGACCGATTTATGACAGCGATGGTGATGCACATCGCGATTCAGATGAAATGATATTGTAATCGTTACAAACTTCATATGCTGCTTAGGAAGAAAACAAGAAAACCGATCCTTATAATGCGAAATACACCAATCCGATCAATTAATCCTTTTGGTTCATTACCATCTATCAGTTCAAATTGCTATCCACCTGTCAATTAAAAATACTATCGTAGATTTGATAGCATATTCAATTTGTTCATATGTGACCCTCAAGTAGATGATGCAAATCTTTCTTCAGGTCATCTAAACCAACACACATTTTCGTTATTTTGTTCCGTTGCGCATCACCTGGTGAACAGATTTCACCGAAATTATGCCACAATGTAACGTTCATTCCATTCGTTCTTCCCGTTGTCAACGAAGACTTTAACTGTCTTGTAAGTTAATTTCAGTTCATCATTTCAACGATCCATGAATTAAATGTTTAGGATAGTTTTCATGTGATGCATTCCTATGATATTCCTATGTTCCGTCTTTATCCGATCATCCGTCCCTCATAAGAACATTCCACTCGAATACAAACGGCTTAGCCATTCTTTTTTCTGCGGCAGTAGCAAAATTGCATACTGCGCTAATCACAAGTCAGTTTATTTATACTCATCATGCATTCAATATTTACTGGACAAGCCACATGTTTTGATTCACACAGTGCTGATATCGGAATTCTTTTGCTATTAAAGTACCATCCTAGAAGTAGTTCTGAAATTTGCAAGACAATTTAAAATGTTTTTGTTAGATCCGAGTCCAATAATTCTGCTTTCAGAAGCCCGATGAATATCTCTATGAAAACACGGCTCGAATTCTCGACATCGAGTTGTTGACGGGTCTCAAATTCTTCACCGATAAAAAACTCTGGTCACCTGAGGAAGCAATTCTGCTGAGAACCAGAGTGACGAGAGACATGTGGTAACATCATTTGCAACGGAGGTAGCGTAATCCTTGACAAGGGGTAATTTTTGTACGAGTTATTCATCGACGTTGAGTTCTAATAGTGATGCACAAGAGTGATACGTTCCGAATGTCACCCTAAAAAAAACGAAGAATCTTGATCCTTTTCTCAAATTTTGTCATGAATAAGTCACCGCAGCAGTTTGAAGAAGCGTGATAGTTTCGAATCACTAACCTGTACGATGTGCAATAATCTCATCGTTATCACTAAACAGAGTTGTAACGAACACTCTGAATAACCAATGTACAATTTTAGGAATTCTTCAGCAATGGTTTCGATTTGCTAGTGAAATTAACTGTGATATTGTGATAGCTCAACACTGATTTTGTTATTGATTGTGACTGTTCCGAAATCATTCTTCGTTTTCTGATAAAACCATTTTTCATGTTCACTTGTGATTCCCAAAAATTGGTTCTTATCCTGCTTTTTTTTCTGAGCCACCATCACTGTTTCCGACATTTCGTGTGGTAATATCTTAATTTAGTATTTTGAACAAGAAACTTTCATCTTCCTTTTACTATTCCCTTTATTGTTGTATTTCCAACTGTACTGTTACATAGGATTCTGAAGTTGCTCTTATTCACTCATTTCCAATCAATTCATTCTGCTGTGTTTCATTCAAGCACTCAATTCCGTCTCACTTATCTTTCTTATGCTATCGTTCCCATCGTTTAACCCATTCTGTGCAATAGGATTGGTGCGTTCTATTCATCTTTATTTTCAATATCTTCACGCTTTAAGTTGTAGGTGATGATTGTTGCAATAAAATAAAGGTGATTATCAGTGCTAATTCCTCTCTGAACACAACCACAATCCAGATTCATACAGTGTGCACCTGTATGTCGTCATCGAAACTGAAGCAATTGCTTCTTAAAAGTGCATTCAGTTTGCTGCTAGACGTTAAACCTATCGGCCTTCATTTTTGAAGTCTTCCTTCATGGAGTCAACTGCCCAAACAAGAAGTGCTTTCGATCAATGAGAACTCATTTCAGTTATGCGTTTCAGTAGATCAATCCTAACAATGTAACATCTTTGTCCTTATTCGGCATATTTCCAGTGCATGTGCGGTAGAATGATTCACTCGATTTAATCCTAAGAAAGTTTCACATCAGTATTGTCGCAATTAAGAGTGGAAATTAGCAGTAGTTGAAAGAGTAACGGAATTATAAACGGTTGATCTGGGACACCTGGGTCGCGTCACAAATACAGCAAAGAGAATGAGATCTGGTGTAAAGGACGTCGTGAAAGAGTATCAAAATAGTAAAATGAGATATGCATGACATGTGACCAAGATGAGGGATGACCGATAGACCAGACTGATATCGGAGAGAACTGAAAAGACTTGTCGTGTGATTTCCCGAGCTGGAAGGAAAGGTCACTCGGGGAAGAGGAAATGAGAATTTGAAAAACTACAAAGCGTGTTGTGACCAGCGCTGTAACAGCTGATGGTCCGGCCCATCAAGATGTTCGGCGGAATATTATGAATGAGCCAACAACTGCAATATTCAAGTGTAATCTACAACTAGTGCATGAATGTCGCATTATGAAGTTAATCGGATGCACCAGAAAAGTAACTTTATGAATTTAAGGGTCTTTAGATGAACGAGTTGAATACTTCAAAATATACTTCCATCGTTGTAACAGGTTCTGCAATCAAACCACATCTATTCAGTTGGCTTGATGTTTCGCGAAAATCTTCATTCTCTCATGTAAAGTAAGGTTGAGAGGTTTTTACGATGGCACAGCTACTTTTCCAGTCTTCAAGAGACCTAATATTCGGTGGTGATTGAATTGCTTCGAGTGATTGAATCCACTGATGAGACATCTTCGATGAGTGCAGTTTGATTTATGTGTCGAACTTCAAAGTGAGAGCATGCTTCGCGGCAAGACCGGTCAATCTGTCTAAAGACACATTGCCTAACGGACAGCTTCCTTAACGGACAGTTTGACTAACGGACAATTTGCTTAATTGTAAGGAAAAGTTTGCCTAATAGGCGAGGTATCCATTCAAAAACCGTAAGTTAGACAAACTGTTCATTAGGCAAACTGTCCGTTAGGCAAACTGTCCCTTAGACTAAATGTCTTCAGGCAGATTGACCGGTCGCGGTTTGCGGTATCGCTTCAACGTATCTTAATTGTTATCTTCAGATCATTTTTTGCAGTAATTTTCGAATTTTGTTTCAGTCCGTGACTGGCATATTTTTCATCGTTCTTCATCTATATTCTCAGTCATGCATCGTATCACAAAATTCGGAATTTGAAAAAGTTCCTCACTTATTATACGTGACGAGAATCAGCACTTTCACATTCAGCGCACAGAAATCGATAACGAGTAGCATAAATTAGATTCGAACTGATTTAATGTTGCATGCTGCACCAGTTGCTGTATTCGAGATGTTCACCGCTTCTCTTCGAGTGTCCTCTCGAACAGCACGATAATCATCACGCAATTTAATTTGCTCACACCGCACGGATCACATTGCCTTTTCTCGCTAATGCAATCAGTCATCAGTTCAAAACGTCCTTAACGGAATATGGAGTGGGTAAAGGGCAAAATAATTTTCCTTTCATTATTGATGTTCATCATGAAACTATTCGGAAGTCATTTGGTAGCGCTGTTTGGACATCGTTAAAGTATTGTTGAACAGCTTAGAATGATAGATTAGAAATCAAAATGATCGGATTGCAATCAGACGAATCATTTGATATGTCTGTTCATTCATTGATAAAGTGACAAAAGTTATGTGAGTTGTGCTTATTGCGTCATAGGGGAATATGAACGGCTTTTTACAGCAATGCGTCTCAAAATTTAATTCCATCAGTTATTTCAGTCGCTATTGACGTCATCATTTCATACAACTCAAAGTATTCATTTGGATTCGGCACAAAACACACTAAGAATCCAGCACTTAGAGCTTGAAGAATTTTCAGTCACAAGCATCAAATGACGGAAACAAATGCTCCTGGATTGCATTGGATGCTATCATTGCAAAGTTGGAATTGTGAAGACCAAAAAAGTTACGAATGCAAAAGCTCGATGTTAACAAGACGATTCATTATGTATTGTTTCTAATTCGAGGTTTTATCATATACATATCATCAATGATCATTTTGCTGTATTGCTGCCTTGGAGTGAAATGAGTGCATCGAAATGTTGTGACTTTTTTTTCTTCTTTATGCATGACTTGTTCGAGTTTAAAATGGAGTTGAAATTATCATGGTTAGAACGCACTGAGAAAGAAAACGATTACTTGCTTTCGCTTTTTTCAAATTTTTTTCGAATCCAAAGAAAAAGGTCAAATTACAGGATATCGTGCTGTTCATTGAATCGCTGATGATGTAATATGGTACTTACATTCGTTATCTTTCAAGACGCGTTTCATCTATGAATACGTTTCCTTCGTTCACAACGATGTTTATGTATTACACTGCACATTGATCCTCGTGAGCGTATAACATACAATGCAGCAGTGCTACAATTTTAGGTTTCATTCAGTACGTATCGTACTGAAACTTTTGAGTTGCGACCAAATGAAAATGAGTGAGTGACAATTTTCAGGTCAGCAAAGCCAGTTTTTTCGACTGCGCGGTATCTCGCTACCTTTTTCACATAGTTAGAAAGGATAGCGAGCGATAACTTCTGCTAATTATTTAGCGGCACGGAATAACGATAACTTCCGTTATTTTGTTTGGTTAGCGTTTCAAAGAGCTGTTTTTTTTTTCAAACTTCTGTGAATTATAACTTATCTTCTGCAGAGGAATGCATATTTTTGCAGCCATCAAGATGTTTATAATACAATTACGCTCTGGATCAGGGGAATGCCAAATTCGAGCCTGCCGTTTTTGTACTCGTCCTAATCATACCTCAAATGCTTGCTGTATGAGTGCGCCAGTAGCACTCCGTCTGGGCTCATTGAGTTATGTGACTTCAAATAAGTTGTGTGGTATTGCAATGAAGTTTTCCACATTTCGGTTCCTGTCAGGAAACGATACTATAAGAATGTCGGGATCCAGGATGTAATAGGAGCACTCTCAGATGAAACGCTGAGCATGTTGATACCATTGAATGAGAATGAGAAGTTGCAATGTGGGCTGCTGTCAGTTGATTGGTTTTCACCTTTAAGTTTTGTAATCGACACCCGGTTATTTTCTTATTGTTGAGGTTTGTTTTTATTGTTGACTCATGTTTACAGTGAAGAGGATTTTTTACTGCTGAATGATAAACTGGATGTTTTTGAGTGTTTAATGCCACCGCATTAAACACTCAAAAACTCTGATAATGAGTTCATCATTCAACCCTAATGATGTTTTTTTCACCCGAATCATCGGTTGCATATTTGAAAGCAAGGTTTGAAAATAGCTATCAGCGGACCACTTCTGCTGAGCAGCGTTTTACTGAAAAACCGCTCTCATTTTCGGTTAGCAGCATTTTTAGCGAGAAGTTTTCGCCGCTTCTTGTCAGCTGCGCTACTACCAGATGATTTTCAGCGGAACAAGAATGTGTTTTAACTAAGTAACGACTAACGAAACTACTTCTTTTCAATAGCGTGCTCATTACTGGATTTGGCCATGCATTCGTTCGAGATTGGATGATGTATACGTACATAGAAAAGCGGGGAGTAATATTTGTCGATCGTCGTTGAAAAATAAGCTGCTTTTTGAAAATGAACAAGCATAAATCAATGGAGGAAAGCTTGTTGAGAGTGCCAAAAACACTGCTGTTATAGCTATTCGAGTGTTGTGTTGTTAATGAAATATCAAATGAAATGATGCTAATGAAACTGGACCAAAAATAGCCTTAAGCATATGGGGATGGTGAACGTTTTAAGTGAGGTGAACACATTCAACGTTCAGGTTTAGCGATGTGTTTTGTTACTTTATGCATTAGTGACAGCCGCAAATCAGAATGTCTCACAATCCAATTATCCTCCTAACGACATCTCAATGTTCGTACATGTACTGGACATAACGATGCGCTAGCAATGGGTATTCAGTCACTCGACTAGTTAGCATCTAAACTAATGTTTGTTGTGGAGTGACGATACGATGTTGTTAGTTCGTAGTGCGATTGTATTAGCCAGTTGAAAGATAATGCATTTGTGTGCGTATCATTGTCAAACATTGCTCGTTTCTCTCACTTTCATCATTTTTTAACCATCTTCTCACATCGGCTCTCCTCCCACTTACTCAAATCCCTTCTGACAAGTGTTTGTTCATCCAATCCAGAATCCATCTGTTTATTTCCAAAGCAATTTAGCGATATCGATCAACAACAACATTTCCAGATTACTTAATCACTGCCATAAGGGTGCATGTTGTTTTATTAATTCATCTAATTATCTGACTACCAAACCAAACTCTTTCATTGTGTTCACATAGAGCAGATCCTCGTGCTGTAATTTTTTACCTACTGACAGATGAATCCGATTTTTGTGACCGAAAAAGTTCGATACGTTAGTTGTCATTTTTCGTGATGAGTTGCTCTCTGTCCGTTTAAATTGAAATTGATTGCTGTTTTAATGAACGCTTTAAACTCGTCTATTAACTTGTAATAAAACGAAGCGTTGTCGTCCGAGTTGTAATACGATAAATTGTATCAAAAATATCGCTGTTCAAGTAATTCATTGTTGGTTTTTCCTTGTTGTCTTATCTCAAACACTGAATAATTCACCCACTGTTGCAATTTCATCGGAAAGCATCAGTGACTTTTGCGGAAGATGCTTTTAAACGTCTCAGAGAAAACTGCTATATTCATGTCATAAATTGAACGAAACTTTCATTCACATTCGCAACGATTACTTTGCTATAATTGAATCGAAATAACGTATGCTTGAGGCAATGGGGCCAAAGAGAACATTTTTAAATAGCAAAATGAGAATGTTGAATTGAGTTTGTATTGATGTAGTGGATGCTGGAGGATTTATTGACAACACTCTGTGTTCACTTCGTGAATTTTGTTCGTCATTCTGGTTTGTTTATTCATTGCTGAGCTAACATCTCAAGGATACATTTCGTTAGCAATATTACTACGAATGATCACTTATCATGATATGTTTATAGTGATGAATTGATTTAATAATCTTCACCATATTCAAAATTTTGTCACGATTCCTTTTCGTACCACTGCTTTCAGTTCGTTCTTTTTCGTCTATGTTTCAGTATCTGGAATATGTATTGCATGTTTCCAAAATGTTGAACGTTTCGACGTTGAACGTTGAAGCTCAACAAATGAGTTTCCGTTTAACGGATGCTTTCAGCAACACCTCCTTCGAATTAGTTTTACAGTGATGAATTGAAAACAGTGGTTTCTCTTAATGAGTTTGTTTTTGTTTGTTTTACATTTATGCAGTTGTTGTGAGCATCGCAATAAAGTGGAACGGCTGTTATGCAACAATGATTAATATTCTCACTGGTGACACATTCGAACGCCATATTCTTTTGCGCAAAATCATGAAGAAAAGGTAGATGAAAAAAAACTGAACGGTTTCGCATTTAAGACGCATTTTGAACAGTGTGAAGAGGCAGATAATAAGATTGAGTTGAAGGTGAACTAAGAACGAATGGAACGAAAAGTTCAGATGGAGAATCAGAGGAAAATCGAGCGATTCTTATCCTATCCAGTTATACTGTCCATTTCTTACAAAAAAGATTTCCGTTCGAGAGCTGCTGAACCCTTCTGCTGATTCCAATGATCAATAGTACAACGCATCCCACAAGAGTGTCGCTACAACTCACCAATCACGTAATCGTGATCATTTTTTCGCTTAACTGCATGCTGCAAGAGATTCACACTTGATATAAACATATGATTTGGTTCATTGAATCTTTGTTTTTTCAAGCACATGCTAGTACCTTAGCATGACTGCAAGTTTTTAGCATCAGAGACGACGTGGGCTTGTTAGTCCCGGCTGCGTACTCTTAATGTGAAGATTTTCAATGGAAGTTTAACACATACTGATGCTTCTAAATTTTACTGCATAGACAGGAATAAAAATAAACGAAAACATCATTTCGTCATAGGGTGGCCACGAACTGGAAACGGCAATGCGATGGACCGGTGAGGGATAATTTTAGCAATAATTTGCTCATAAAATTTGCATGAGCTTTCGGTTATTACTGTGTAATTTTTGCGTTATGTTCAGTGTGTAAGTGCCATCTGCTGAAATGTCCTCAATTGATGAAATCAGCGAATGTTTGTTCGTTTAGGAACATCCTGATTGTGAACTAGTTGAAAGTATAGTTGCCTGGTTGAATTACTATTAATTTGTGCATTTATAAATCGAAAAAATGATGCAGAAACGTAGTTCGAATTCAGTATGTGGTCGATGAAGAGCACACAATGTGACTAAAAGAAAGAGTGATCCGTTACCTTCGACAACATTGAATCGACTTCTCTGCTAACGTTCCGGCAAATATTCTTTAAAAGATGTGGAAATGCGTGAATGAAAAGGGTCATGAAACGCTGAAGCGATACGAGGCATCATCACTTATTGAATGCTGCTGAAATCAAGAAGTTCCTTAGAAATCACAATCTCAGTGTTATTTGTAAGTTGAATGAAGAGTCACTCTCATGACACTGGCGTATTGAAAAGATGTCTGTAATGAGCACAGCATCATGTTATGTCGGAAATACTGACTATTCAGTGTGTTCCTGGAAATCACTGCTGACAAATTCGTTGCGGATTCTCAGTTTATACTTACGATGTTGTTTCCATCGTAGTTTCTATTGATTTGTCGTTTTTCCATGCCTGATGTTCAGTCCTGAACGGTATGAGAAACCAAAATCATTTTTCACAATTTCAAAGATGAAAATTTCATCAGGAATGGTGCAGTTTGCTACTTTATTAGGCTTAATGTGTTTTCTTATTGATTTTCGTTGTCATTTTCTTGTTTCACTTCGCAATTCAATGCGAATACTGATAGTGAAATTATATTGCACAAATTGCGCTGCAATAGTCACCTGGTTTGTGTATCCTGATCGAGTTCACTGATCTAATACATCTTTGAACAGTTTAAAACAAGTTAGAATTCCTAATGACTGGCAATTATTACCATTTTATTGGCTTGAAAACGCCTTAATAATGATTAATTGCAGTCGTGTCTGAGAGGCTCAGTTCTTCGCTGATGCTATAAGATGCTCAAAGACGTACGCTTGATCACAAAAATTAATTTTTTGATTTAGTTGAGCTCAGAAAAATGAACAAGTTCACAAAATCTCGGATCTATAGTTACGATACTCATGAAACTAGGAACGATTGAAGGATGGCGTTGGGCTTCTCAAACTTGCGACGGTTAAAGAATTGGTGTATTCAAATCCTATCACCCATGTTCTTTATCACTGCTGATTACGTGCAGCTATGACTCTGGTTTCAAGTCATTAACATGCGTGCACAAGGTGGAATTATATTTTTTTAAATTTTCCATTATTCCTTTCTCGAACAGTACAGAGTGAATAACCTATCGAATCACGTCTCAAAGTTATCCACTCAGTATTGAAAACTGGTTCAGAGATAAGCACCTCAACGTTGTTTCACGTATTTTCCTAAATTCATACGTCTAACAAGGCAAAATATAGTACTTGCTTCATTACGTTAACATTATGCTCAGTTTCGATTCGTTTATGGTCGAATCTGAAGAAGAACAGAATGAATTTTGCTTGGAACGTCTGGTAGCATTTGTGATTTGCATTCGTGAAAGTCGAGACATGACTAGAAATGGAATTGTGAATGTGCAAATATGTGAATGCTCGCTTTGTCATGCATATTTTATGCGTCCCTCGAGAAATCATCATTGCCGAAACGCCTCATGAAGATGTATGTTTGATAGTGCAATGATTGGCCGGTCGCCTATGCATTTATCCATAGTCTCATTCAAACGTCTTTTTCGTTTCATTCAATTCAATTATTCCTTCCCACCTCCGTGTCATGAAACCGAATACACTGCCAGTCCTAGCATCATAAATGCACTGCCATCCAAATCAAATTCATCAACCCATCATCGATTTCTATCGCTATCACCGAAGAGAATCGGATGAAAGAATGAAGTTTATTAACTCTAGCGAGAGGAAGTTATCATGTCGTGATTACGTTGCTATGACTCATCTGTGGAACCTTTCATAAAGAATTAGTTTGCGGATTAGTTCACCAGTCAATTTATTTGAATGCCGTACAGATCTGTTACTCATCTTTCAAATCATTTTTAAGCTTATTGATATTTCGCTGAATGCTTCGCATTCACCGTTAGATAAGATGATGAACTGAAATGTTGTTGAAATGAACCTTTGACTGAACACTTATGAATGATATCGGAAATGGCAAAATGTCATTGACGCTGCTACCTTATAATGTTTAGTCTGGTGGTGAGGTGTCCTTCTAGCTGCTTTTTGAAAACTTCCTGAGAAGCATGAATGGATGAAAATGACTCTTACTAACAAACTGAAGGGATAATTCCCACGAGAATATAATGAAGGATTGTTTCCAGTCAGATCGCACCTTTTTCACTGAAATTCATCTACGTGTGGCGAAAATGAGATTATATGGGCAGTGCGATAGCTGTTATTCAATTATGATAGCAGCTCTGTGTTTTTTAATTATTGCTAGCCTTGTTTGATAGTTGGAAAAGGATATTTTAACTGGATGAAAGTGATATATCCACGATGATCTGTTCTCTGCACAAAACTAGCATCATCTATTCATAAATTCATACTAAATATTTCATTTGTTTCTGTCAACAGACAGGATCTTCCGTGTCAGCGATGTGCTGAAATTAATTAATGTGAAATGAGGATGACTGTGCTGGTTTTATGCCTTACTGATTCAACGTGTTTATCATCCACATCACGAATGCATTGCCACATCTCCCTTCGTCATATTATTCTGTATGTTTTCATGTTCACGCTACTCGCTTGTCCGTGTTACGTCATTGTTTTCGTAACGAAAAGGCACAAATTGGAATCTTGAGCGTTTTTGTCGGTTCAGAAAACGAAATCATTCGGATAGCGATTCCTTAAAAAATTGATGTGTTTATTTGCACTCGAAAAGACTGCAAAATTCATGTTAATTGTAATTTGGTCGGTCGTTACTCGAACTGTGTGCATGTAAGAAGATACGGATTCGTTTCTTTCTCTCATACCGTAAAATAATCTAAGCGGTAAAAAGAACCTAATGTCGGTACAATTGGAGGTTCTTATTAGTGTAAAAGTTCGTTATAATTTCACGTAGCGATATTTCAGCCGAAAAAAACAAGAGAATATCATGTTAATAATTTTCTACTTTAATAGCATTACTATAATTTCATCGTTTTATTTTTGAATGCAATATATCATACTTGTTCACTTTATTCACTTTCATCGGTCAATTCAGATCAGAAAGAATGAGGAACAGCTTCAGCTATTTGCGAGCATAAACAATAAATCTATTGATTGTTCATATTACTGATCATGCAAGTCACGATGATCGCTGAAGGAACATTTACAGAAAGATAACCACCTCAGAAACAGTGCACGTTGAACTGCAAATAGTTGTTCTTGAGTGCATTTTGTTCATTGAAATTCATCATTAACCTTTCTTCATCAATATCTGTGCATCCTAGTTCCTCTAAGCCCAAATGATTCAGCTGCGCGATGAAGGCTTTTTCAGCTGGTTCCAATTGAACAGTTTGAAATTTTTTCCCATTACGTCCTGAATTTAGGCTTTACGTAGCCGAGTGCATGAATTTTCTGAACAGTGATGCTAATCGCTCCCAAGCTCTTATAGTCCAGTCAACTGTTCGTGGTGATTTGTTGCTTACTTGCATGAACTAATTTCATTGGTCATTTGAGTCAGCGGTAATGGATTGATGAGAATAACTGAAAAATCCATTAACGTCGTTCACCGACTACATTCATCATAATTGTTCGTTGTTTCGACTGACGGCAGTAATAATGAGCATTGTGATGCTAAAGTGCAAGCGAGTCAAAATGAGAATCGCAAGGGAGTAACAAATCTTCAAGTTATATTCAAGTGCATGCCATGGCTCTGATGAGTTGTGTGAAATTCGAGAAGTCAAAGCACTATATCCGTTTCTCGATGAACAGCGCTTTGATGGCTTGTCGATTTGGAATATTTTCGGTTGACGCAACTTGGAAGAAAGCATTAGGAATCGTCAGGAGTCTATTCACTACATATGTTTGTTGTTCGTGCGTTTACATTTGAGCAGTTGAGTTTAGCGACAGGAAATAAATTTTATAATTCAATATCGTGATAATGCTCAACTCATTCAGCTGCTCTCTAGCCCATCATGCTTTTTCAATCGTTTAGAATCTAGACACATAAGTTTTCTAACAACTCTACCATTTCATACATTTTGCTATCACCTCAACAGGATCATATCTCGTTCGTCTGTTCACGATTCAATCTTAACGTTTCAATAGATTGATGGCACCACCCAGTAACAAGCAGCAATAATGATCGTAATGCATCACTCAGTTGTTATCCACTGTGTTATTAGCGCTCATAGTTTCGAATGAATTCCATGTGCTGAGTCAACCTCTTGCTTTAGCGTTCTAAATGCTATCCTTCTCACATCAAGCAATTCATTCGTTTCATTCGATACTTTACATGAATGACAATGAATCTTTATCTGTCGCGAATTGTTTGAAGCAAAACAATGATTCATAAAGATGGGAACATAAATTGTATTCCGTGATATTTTCAAGATTCAAAAACGATATTTTGATGAAAATAATTCTGCTTCAGTATCGAGTCCGCTTCATCAAATCTTCACATTCATTTTTTCCTTTAATCTTTGCTATCGACGTTTCGTTCACTTTCGAACTTGAATTATTTTATTTTTTGCATTGACTCATTCCGTCAGTTGTTGAGGAGAATGCTCGCATATCATTTGCCGTTTCATTTAGCATTATCCTTCAAAAAAATTCGAATATAGATAGGTTTCGGTTTCCAATGTTTCTCTGATCAGTGATCATTTCCCACTCAATATGTCATTACTGACTGCTGCTTTCAATCAAGAGAACGTGTTCGAATTTCAATTCACTCTTTTTTAATGCGATGAATTCGACAATAATCGAATCGTTGCGTTGTCGCCGTTGAAAAATTTCACTTTTTTAAAAACATCAATGCTGCAGTCTGAATCATCTTCAGCTGTAACGCTATTGCATCTTGTTGCATAAATTTCCATTGTATATTTGAGACGTCATTCAATTTCATTTCATGATTCAATATCATTCATAACGTACTTTCATGAGACTGAATTTTCCGAAGCAATTTTAGTGAATCTGATGAGCAATCGAATGGAATTCAAGGGTCTCGTTTTGATTGCAGTTGGTAACGTCTGCAAGATTACTTGTTGAAAACGTTTCGATAAAAAGCGTTCATGTGTGCTTCGGATATTTTTATCTAATATAATCGTGACACTGTATGACTTTGATAGCGAGTATCATTTCACTCATTGAGTTAGACTTCATTTTTGATTGTATATACCTTTCACTCAATACTTCTCAATCAACCATTGTTAATTCGCTCATTGTGTTAGTCGAATGTGATGGGTTGCCACTTAACCACATCGTAGTTTGGATGAATGCTTGCTGCTCATGGGAGGAGAATGTTTGAAAATTGGAAGTGATGCAATGAGTGTGTTGGTTGGTTGGTTGGTTGGTTGGACGTAACACGAACAAGAAGACCGTTCGTTTGCAAAATATTCATGTAATTTTCAAAATGTTATTCTAAATGCATCGCAAAATGATTGGCTGTCTATCTTCTTGAGCATCTTTTGATGTGACGTGTAATGGATATGTTCTGGGGTTATTCTCATGATCAACTTCACAATACATCGCAACTAATAACAATTTTTTCGTTAGCTTAATCATGAAAGCACCGTTTGCGTTCAATAGTGTAACAATTGCGCTACGTTCCAACAAATTAATGAAGCATAAATTCTAACTGCTATCAGCATAACTTCATCTGTCTGTGTTTTTGAAAATTGCAAAAGGGATCCTAGTGCTATGCTCAATTTAAATACATACCTGTAAATTTTGATTAAATGTTTGAATCCAGCAATTCAGATGCAAAATTCGTTTGGCGTTGCTTCACTCTTTCTCACTTTGTTTCGTATATGCCTTCCTTGCATCGACTCACAATCAGCTACTAATGAAATTTCAACAGCAAAAGACAAACATTGCTCATAAAAGACGAATGGATGTATTCATCCATTTTCAAGATAAACTGAGGCAGCTGTATGACACATGCTCAACAACATTCCCGTATGCAACTCTCTTCGTTGCTTTCACCATCCAACCTCATCTATCTCGATGTTGCTTGCTTTTGGCATTATATTCAGTTGAATCAACTTCGCCAGCAAGATCTGAGCCTAGAATCGACTTATTAAGTACTGTTTTTCCTTCACTCGGATCTACTTGCAATGGTTATATTGTTATGCGTAAATAGAATTCACTCACCCATAGAAATAACTCGACTGTTTGTAATCTTTCATTTGTTCTACAGTTGCGAGTTTGAAGTCGCAAACGACAAGTTCCCTTTCATATATTGACATGTTTTTTTTCTGTTGAATTTTCACTGACGAATGAGTTAGTTCACATAATGACATTACCAGTCTCGACATATTGCCATCAGATTCAAAATGCGGACAAAAAAATTCTGTTAGCAACTTTGAGGGAACACTTAAAGCGATGAGCTGAACAATCGATAACTACACAATATTGGACATTTTTTCATGCCGGAAAAGTCTTGCAATATTCCATTGTGAAACAAACATTCCACTCTTTCACTCATCATCGATTCTATTGATGCAGTCAACAAATTTACCAATCAAGCGTTATCAGTAAACTGTGCCATGCCTATCTAAAGAACATAGCAGTCACAAGACAAAACAAACTTCTCTTACGATAGTCTTATCTTCGCACCAATCTCACTTACATAGTCCTTCCTACACAAACAGCTACCGTTCTTGCGTGCTCAATTGACTAGACACAGATATAGGACTGATAAGTTAACAGACAATCGATCTATCGCGATACTGGTTTGCAGTTTGCTAAACGTAAACCTCAAAACATTGAATGAGCACAAAAAATTGTGGCAAATGACCAAATCGACGCAGCGGTTATCAGTTCTTCGCAACTGTCTGTATGATTCGCGAAGAATAGAATGAAAATACACCAGAATTACAGTGCATCATGCGCCACTGCCATTCTCAAGGTAATTTCGTTTGATGAGGTATTTGTCCACATATGCAACCGCAATTAACGGGACAAAAATGTGCATGTAAGGGAAAGCCGTCCAGTCCGCTTCCCGTTCACTCATAAACACACGATGCTGGTCAGTATGTTTGGCTATGGCTTGGAGTTTTATCTTGCGAAAAAATCAGTAAGATCTGTTTTTGATGTTGATTTCTTTTAGGTGGAAATTTTCAATCTGATAGAACCAAGCAGATAAGGAATGTTACGTTTAGGAATTTTTGCACTCATAGGCTCATTAATACTTGCCGATAAGATCACCATTTCAAAACCTTGTGCACTTATTATTCGCACACTGATGTTACAGCAATGAGACACTTCTCTGCAAACTGAACCCTGTTTGTGTTCGCAGATAGCTCTCTTCAACTGAACACAATTAATTCCCTTCACTCTTTCTTCCTTCTCGTTTTTCGTAGTTCTTATCAAACTGACACAATCAAGCCGCCACTTATCTTATATTGCACCAACAAATAACTGCTTTGTATTATTTCACATTCGTCGCTTCAAAATGTTACTACAGTCATGTTTTGATTTTCAGTAGTGACCGCGACTACCAGAAGCGTCAATGAAGCAGACCGCTTGTATTTGTTCATGAAACATTGCAAGTTGAATAAGTTTCTGAGCGAATTTTCATTCTTTTTCCTGTAATATTAACATCCACCATAAACATGATTGCTTGCCGTGTATTGATGAATGTGTTGGTAATGGCTGTGCGAATTGAAGGAGGTAATTCGTGGGATCGGAGAATGACATTGGAACAGTGATTTATGATGGCCTTATTATATTTGTATGATGACTACACATTAGGTTTAATGCAGACATTGGGTGGTACCACCTTAATTATAGGAAGTCATCGATTGCATGTGAATGGCGTGTTATGTGAGCGAGATGAGTGCGATTTGCTGACAAATCTATGATCGAATAGCAATTTTCGTACATTTCCAAGTTTTTTTTCGCAAACCCAAAAATCTTTTATTATCAACTTTTCGATCCTGTTATAGCATTTTAACGTGAAAATGCGCAAAACCGATGGCATGCTTATGCCATTTATAGTTCATCCAAATCGATACATCGAAACGGATATACAAAGTGACAACGGAGCACCAAAAGGCGTCATTTAGTGAGCCGATTCGCATTCCTCTCGTCTGACTTTTAATTCATTTCTCAGTTCTCATCCAAATTCTCTTTACGCTCCCGATGTCACTGTATAACGAGAGTTCAGCTGGATCTGCTCACACATCATCCGTAATGCCTAAATCAGCGAAAAAGTTGTTGGCGGTTCTGAAGAAACTCCATGCTCAAACTGATTCGAAATTTTCAGAGGAATTGATCGGGTACTGGAAGGGTCTCGACTGCATTTTTATGTGGAACGTTGCAAGCCGAATTGTTATCCGTTTTCCTTTATTATTAACATGCACCATAAACATGAGTGTTCGCTGTGTAGTGATGAATGTGTTGGTAACGACTATGAGAATTGAAAAATGTAATTCGTGAGATCGATGAATGACATTGGAACAATGATTTATGATGGCGTTATTTTGTTTGAAAGTGCACTGAAGTGATAATGATAATGCTTTCACAAAACATCAGCTTGCAGCAGCGATTCATGCAATGAAAACTTCCAGCTGTAAAAACTTGTGAGTGGCTGTCTTTCAAGTCCTTAAGTGTTACATCTCAGCGCGCATCTTTTCAGGACCATTGACTCTAAGTCGTTATCGAGTGTTTTGATCAGTTTCCATCCAAAAACATTCGAACAGCAGTCCTCAATTGTCGTGCAGTTCACGTGCAATATGTATCTAATTGTATTGTTGAATTGATGGTGCATATGTCGCATTGATTTATTACTTTTTTTTCGTGTTTTGAACCCATCGAGATGCTTATACTCTCAACTTTCACAACGCATCGTTATCTCCCTCTTCCTACTGCAATCATCACATGAAATAATAGATGGTTGATGACTTTCGTTGTTTCGCTAAACAAATTAACAAATGAGAAACATTCCTAAGTGCATGATAACTTGCACTCAACATGCTGCACAACTTCATCTCAACCTTGACATCGTTCCTCATCTTCATACATATGTGGATTAGAACACAAAATTCTTTCCTTGTTTGGGATTTTGCGAAATCATTTTCAGCTTTTGTGATTTGGGCCAATAAACGATTCGTGATATCCTTGTCAAAATATTTTTTTCGTTATTTGTCATTCGCCCTCCCTTCACTTCTGTTTCCATTTTTCACACATCAGCCGATTTCATTGCAGAACTTTATTAACTATATTTTGCTGAAATTTGCAGTCATCCACGAAGCACTGGTCTATTATGAATGTTTATGTTTTCAGTTGTGTGAAAAAGGAATATGGTTACCCATCTTAGCTTAGAGCAATACGTCCAATCCAATCTATCTTATGAAATACGTCGTGTTAGTGTGTTATCATGAACAAACTGCAAGGACCTACCCGTCGGGGCTGCAAAAACGATTGAGCAACATGAATGGATAGAATTGAGTCACAGAATGGAAAGCGTCCATGGAAAGGCATATGCGATATGAAACTTGGTGATGTCGTTGCTGGTGAGATAGCTGCGAGTAGGACATGCACGTCATTTTATGCTGGATCGAGGGATGTCTCTGAATAATCACTGGCCATCATGTCATGAATTCTTTCATCAATGCAACTGTGTCACTTCTTGCTGATAGATTTCACGTCCACTCCATTTATTTCGCGCTCAATACGCAATATCTATTCAACATTCGTAACGAAACGTTCTTCAACATTACGTTTGAAATTCACCATTGAAATTCTTATTTTTCTATTACTTCTTCATGTGTGTCAATCTATAAAATGCAGAAAGCATTGCCAATGTTACATTATATCATCAAATTTCTGAACAAAACCAACAAAACATGAATATCGTACAATTTAGATTGCTTTTTGAACATCGATCTGGAAAGTGGATGAGTCATTTTTCAGTTTATGATTGCATTTACCGCCGGAAGGGCTGTCTGCAACCCACTACAGTCTATGTCGTGGAAATTTTGTGCCACTTGAGATAGAGACCACTTCAACGTATTGAACGGGACGCTATGCCTCATAATTGATGGCTTAAATTATGATATCCGGCGGAGCAATTGTCTCATGGAGAACTGTGAATGCATTCAATAAAACCGTTGCCGTATCATGCCTATAATCATACCATATCATTCTTGTTCAGAGATTTTCAAGAGTTTTTCAATAGCGATGGTGCGAGAGTGCCGCTGCAGTTATTACGATTCAGTCGTGTACACAACTCAGCTGGCAGCTATTTTGTTAGCGACAGTTCAGTGGATATTCGTTGCGATAGTAAACTCTTGAGTAAACAGATCGATTCTTATTTGCGAATTGAGTCATTTTCTGTGCACTGTACGCAATTTAATAACTATCAGATCACATATCAGGAGGATCCATAAATCTGCATTGTGCAAATGTGAACGTTTACATCCACAACTAAACTTCCACGCATCGATCATTCACAATTTTCGTTCATACTAATCGGTCGGTGCTTCTGTTGGTGAGTTTTATTGATTCATTTACCGTTGCATCCGTTGATTTCGGCCCAAGAAAATGGCTCATTATCGGTTACGAGTCGGCAAAAAATATAGGAGGGCAGTAGACCGACGTATAAGGGTAAACAGAAACGAGACAACGCTGATAAGACAGACACCTACCTATTCTCATTTGATTGATGGTGATTCATTTCACTTGTGAGGCATTCGCTCTTCGTTAATCATCACCGCTTTTTCCATTCAATTTTCATTCCCCCTAGGCTCGTTCCTACTTGTCGCCTATTTTGTGAACAAAAATGGCGCAACGAGAACGCTTCAGAAATATCATAAACCCGATTTCATGGGTGCATATGAAAGCAGTGAGAGCTGATATGCAATATTTGATTTATTCTTCAAAATATCATGCATCAGTTTAATCAGCTCAACACCCAACTGTTTTGCGGCATTGATGGGAAAGCGTTGCTGGCTTCAGCTAGATTGAATTGAAGAAGTGTAATATGAAATAAATTTAGTCGTAATGAAGCAATGCGCACCATTTCGTTGGCGGTTTTATATCGATTTTGTCAAAGCTTATCGAATACGTAACACTAAAAGAAAGCGACATCTTTTCTGCGATCGAGCGAATTACTTTATAGCTGAAAATTATTTGGTGTTGGATAGATGCACGCACTGCATCCGTCCGTGCATTCATTCTCTCATTCATTCACCCATCCATGCTACATGATCCATCTGAACAGAAAAACCGAAGTGTATTCAGCAAAAAAAAACGCATGAAAATGAGGAAGAAGAATGTTTATTGTTGAGACGGCAATAAAGATGTTCATGAGAATGTATTGATTTGAGTGTGCTATAATGTTCAGATGACTAATGCACACTTATGAAGTTGCACGGAACGTAATAACGATCGCTTTCCGATGATGCTAATTTGAAGTTGTATCGTGCAATAACTGATTACACATGCTTGTATGATTGATAATTCTACATCTCTCCATGTGCCTTACATTTCATGAATCCTACCATAGCCGTGCTTGAATCTGTCCCACCATAAGCACAACATTCATACATCCCACTCCCCAAACTACAACATCTCATCACTTCATCTAATAACGTTGCATCAAATCGATTCTTTCGTCCCTTCAGAATTTGCTTTTCATTCCTCCTCCATTTCCATTCCACAGCTAGCCACGTTAGCCAGTTGTGCTGCTTATTGTGATCCCAGAAAGCCACTTTATGACATCCATAACAACGTTCAGCTGTTGCATTTAACTAGCAAAATGAGTACCACTGTGACAACGAGGTCATGCCATGTTTTATCTTTGTGATACAGTCTCTTTTCCACTGAAACGCTTATGTTTTTCCTGTCGATCGCTGCTATTTTTCGTCCTTTCTTTTCCCATTCCGACTTATCGCTTTGCCGTGATTCTTGTAGATATTTGTTTCGAGAACTTACAAATAAATACACCTCAAACAAATCGCTATTTGTGGATTCATCTGATTAGCACCACCATTACCAGTATAGTTTCTTAACCAGCACCTATTTCCTCGTAAACAGATGGTTCGCACTTATTTGAAAACAAATTTTGTTCCTATTTGTTTAAGCGATTTTATTTGCTCTCGAATTTCATCACTCGTCTTTGAATGTTTATATTCAGTACCAAGAAAAACAACTTCAATGTCCTCCTCACCATTTCGCTTCTGATTGCTTTCCTCTGTTTGCTATGCCATAATTCGGACATTTTTGTTATGCTTACAAAACGACACTTTTGGCATTCGTAATGTCAGCGATACGTGATCGTCACGGCATCTCATGAGCTCACAAATTCGAGCTGATAACAGGCACATAGCCGCCATGCCGCGGCGTTCCTCAATTGCTGTTTGACAGATTCGCCTTTGGTTCGCCAAAAGCGTAACAGAGGCGAATATTTCATATGAAAATACGCTACTGACATTTCGATTTCTTACTGGCATTCCTGGATATTGGCACTCTTTGTTAAGCGAGAGCGTGATCGAGATGGTGTAAGATTTTCAAGTTGTTTCCAAGATTTTACGTTATCACTTCGCTCACTTATTTTACATTCTTCTCTGTAATAACGAATAGCCCTCTTCGCCGAAAGAAATCATTCAGTTGCGCGATTATTATGCAGTGAAGTTCTTGTATTATGTCTGGTCATATCAGTCGTTATTTAGCGGTATTGAACTAATCGCATCAACGATCCGTTACCTAACCTACCTTTGCGGTTGTCTTCTTGACTAAATGTCACAAAACCATCACCAAATGCTTACTTAACCTGTTGATTCATCCAACGACCACGAAACTACATCCTCATACTCATGCCTTCCGGTACATTCATTCACATAAATAGCGTCATTGCCAGTTTCATTTGATTGAATGTAATGGCTGTTGTCCGCATCCATTGATGCGTTCTATATTTCTGAATACGACCTCATCGCTCTATTACTTCCAAATGATCTAATAAACGTGCTCATGTTTATCGCATTTTTCGCGATTGTTTGTGACGTTCTTCATGGAACTGGTCGTCATATCTTTGATACTACTATCTGAAAAATACGTCTATAGCGATTGCCTCCATTGACCTCAGATTGAACACATTCTGAAAGTGTCTCAAAACATGAAGCAAACCAAAATGCAGCTTTCAAAAAAATGGATATCAAATTGATATTTGTGGCTAGCATCACCTTCAACGCAATCATCGATGAAAATGTGAAATCATTAACCTCACCTCATGGATGAAGACAAGCATGAGAGCAGAGCCAACGATGACATCAAGTGATGAAAAGCTGAGAGCAATTGCGAACGTTCTTTGATCGTCTAAACGTTCAGACGACTTCAGACATCTGATTAAAAGTGTTCAAGAATCGTCTGGATTATCGAATTTCATGTACTCATTCCTTTTTAATCCGTGATCCATTCTGTCATCGAAATTAATTTCTTCGCCTCATGCGATCGAAGTAGTGTCCTCGAAGCGTTCTGCTCCCTCTTATCGTTCGTAATTGTGTACCTTCTCAAAACACGGTCACATCTCAAAAGAACATCAGTCCGTTACTAATGAATTTTTTTGTCATGATTACGCTAATATTCGTGATTATGACCAGCGCAACAACTCTTATTCTGAACCACTAATCATTATGTTCATCACTATAAATGCAGTCACATCCATACGATATTCTCGTTGTTCGCATAGTGTCGGTGCCGCGAGCGCTTCATGTGAATATGCTTTAAGTTCAGAAGCATGCACGCATTCGTGATAGCGTTGAGAGGAATTAATCAAGAACTGATTTATGTATTCACTCCAAACATCCAACTGCTATCCATCTTTCGCGCATGTCAATTGCCTCTGAAATACGCCATCCACACATACAATCCTAGAGCTGCACTGCGTCCTACTCGTTCATTCTTCATCACAACAATACAATAATTTCGTTCTTCAGCACCTGCAAATGAGTTATTCCGAACATCTGATGAAGCCATCGTCTGGTGCATTCGTGCCATCTGCACTTGTAAATATTTATGTGCGTATTGAAGGTGGCTCGGATGAACGTATATTCACAGTTACGTGTTTAGATACTTACATCGTGTCGTATTTTATCGTAAGCTTTGACAATCTTGATGATCACCTGTCACTTTATCATCATACATAAAGCGATTGATTAGTGCAGTCTTTGCATATTTGGATGAGTGAGATTTCGTGACAATTTTGGAAGGAGTAATGATTATTAAGTAGACATCAACCCTTATCAATGTATGGCTCATTTTCGCTCATTTGTTTTATGTTATTTTTGCAGCCAATTTCCCAATTGCTTTTATTCGCGTTTCCATGCGATGATTTTCATGAATTTAAAAACATCAGTTTGTCATGCAATTGTCTGAGAAATCTTTTACAGCCGTCACGAGCAAGATGAATTGGAGACTGGGGCTCGTTCTAGGTAGACATAACACTGCAGTTGTTCCATTTTTCATTTAAGTTTCTTCTGACAAATTAATATCGCACTAGTTGACATTGGTTTGAAGCTTTGTGAGGATGTACGATGTTCAATGAAGCGCATAATTACAAGTTTGTTTCCACTGAAGTGTATTATTTTAATTAACTTGAAAATGAAACTAATTAAAGCGATGTACGTTGACATATGCAGGTATAAACGATGTGGATGTGCATGCATGCAAGTGTTTTCGTTTTTAATTCAAGGAATGATTTGAAGATCGACGAATTGTATATGAGGATGAAGAGAGATTGGTGGTTGTTTATGGAAGCAAAACCGAAGGATGACTTTTATGCATTCGTTCGGTTCACTGAATACGTCCTTTTGATGAAATAGATGTATAAAAACAACAAACTCCATGTGTCGCTAGCTTTGAACGTTAATCTTTGATTAGATCTGATGGCTTTGAAACGTTACATTCACAATGCTCTCTCATCAATAACGCATTTTTACATGCAAATAGCTCCTCTCTCATTCATTTTCTTCTCAAACGCCTTTCAAATAATCGCATATTGTGGTATGTTGAATCCACTCTTTCGAGAAAGTCGACGGAAACCATTTTCAATACCCAACTTATTGTGCTATTATATTCATTTTTCAACTGCATTTCACCTTTCTTCTCAACTTAAACTTGCAATCGTTATTGTTTTCACATTGTCAAATCGCCGTCTTGTATGAAGCTTTTTTAACAACTCATTCATACGATATCTTTTCCATTCGGTTAATATCGTTTCACTCATCATTTTGTGATTAGTTAAAGTCTCAGAAAAAGTTCAAACTCAAACATTCTCAATCGAGATGTTTTCAAAAAACACAATTATGAGAAGCCATTTGCAAGCTTTTTTTTTCAAATTGGGCTGTTTTCCATCGAAACGAATCGTCATTCCTCAACAGAAATACACCGAGCTGTTTTCGAATGAAAGTGAAATCGATGAATTTATTTACCCAGCGTGCAGATGTGGTAATAAATTTTTCCAATCATCACTTTTCAAGAGGCGTTTGTCATTCAGCCATAGTTTAGTGCAAATAGCATTCAACTTGTTCAATGGCTGTGGATCGCTTCCATTGATATCCACATTAATTAGATTATGTTGACTGCTTAGGTTGTGAAATGCGGATGAAACTCTTGGCATGTACGCAAACAATTTGCAGTTTCATGTCATGTTTCACTTCGATGACCGCCTTTTCCGTTATGCGAATCTCGTATAATTGCATCCGGATTTGTGCTGATGAGATGAAGTCGTTTCAGGATCAAAATCATCAATTCGAATTGGTGATTACATTGTCTGATTCTCATTAAGTCGATGGTTTTATTTCGGAAAAAAAGGGAAGCATTCGATATTTGTGCTTGAACAATCCGATATTTGTATACTCACAGCAACATATTCACTGCACTCCAAGCGACTGCAATTCACAACTTTACATCTGATGTTTTATTTTGTTGTTATTTTTGAACGCATTCATTCTGATACTCGATATCTGCAATTGTTCGCTGAATATTTCGCTTGAATAATGGCTAATGACGATGAAAAAGTGAAGGTGGCCATACGAGTGCGGCCGTTCAACAAAAGAGGTTCGTTTAGTTACACTCACTATACTTACTGCTGTAACAAATCTTCAACTAATTTTTGCCTCATTTCACGCTTTGTTCGTTGATCAATTCTCCTTTTCCATATTCCTGTGTGTTTTCTCGTGTTTAAGTGAGAATTAATCTTTTCTCAGTAATATTATTGTCAGTGCATTGTTTAGTTGATGTCACTAGAAAAACGCTCACATTGAAGCAGATTCTCTGTGATGAAGTGTTAACACCTAATACTCGCAATCCGAACTTGTCTTCGGTATGCCATCTTCTTCAATCACCATATCTGCATTCATCTATCTCTCTTTAGTGGCATTCTGAGCGGATTATTCCGCTCCGAATGCCACAGAAGTTCTCCATGGATATCAGACATTCTTGAGAGAACTTCAGGAACAGAACTGAATGAAAAGTGCTTGAAACAAAATAGAGTTTAACTCAATTAACTAGAAGCACCTATTTCAACTAATGATGTCATCTTACAAGGATTCAGGCAGATTTCCAGTCTAAAATTGATGAGTGAGCTTCATGCGTAGTATTGCTTCTAATGGCGTGCATGATCTCTTAACAAACTGCCGACAAAATTTACTGATTCATTGGGAACTTCGATCTGATGAAAATTTCTCGAAAGCGTCAATTATCGACGAGAACAATGAATTTCTGCAGCAAGAATCTACGTTTGCGTCGCAATTCTGTTGATTCGCTCCGGTCGCATGATAGCACTTTATTACTGATTTCATTCATCAGCCTCTGGCTACAGCACTGAAATTTTTGTCTCCAAATATCAAAAGCGATGCATCATCATCGCAGATATTACAGTTTGACAGATAATTTGGTAAGATAAACTGCGTAAACTAAGGCAGTTTACTTCACCGATGGGAATTGTGCATATTCATGGAGTGATCGCGTTCAGTACGTTTGTCATATCTGATATATTTTTCGCAAAATTTCTCTGTTATCAATCTTTCACACCGATTATGACATTTCAAAATGCTCGTTTGACATCTCGTGCGTTGCAGCGTCCTTTGTGTTGATCGCGTGCATTGATGAGTCCAGTCGGCGGTCTCTTTGCATATCACTGCCGTAACGGCTCCAATGTATTTACATGACATTTTACTATTTCGAGAAGACATTCACCGTCTACAACTACTCAGTGCACCAATCGTTTTCAGCTTAACTGACATGAATCAGTGAATCATATCAGTTTAAATCATATCAATTTGCGTCTTTGACAGTTTACTTTGAAACTATGATTGAGAACAAAACGACAGCAATACAAACGTTAAAATGTTTATCAGAGGATCGGACCACTCGTTGATGTGAATGTGAAGCATCAGTTTGCGGAAGACATTGGTTCGGATAATGCCAATGAAAATGATTGATTGTACCAACGATCCCCTGAAACCTGCAATCACAAGAGTGCTCGGAATTATGGGGGTCTTCTCAGACAGCCTAATTTGTTGTGCTTTTTGTGTTGCTTTGGCAACTAGAATGCACTCAAATTCTTTGAACAAAAAAATGAAAATAATCAAATCCGTATCCAATGAAAAATCACAATTTACCTCATAAAGCAAATGATTTTGAGTAGTTCATTTCCAAGAATGATGAACAAAGTGCTCGGGATTTTTGAATTCAAAAAATTCGACACATTTTGCTCGCATCGTTTCCATTTCATGTGTCGCTGAATATTGAATAGTTAACTGCAGAGGTAATGTTCGTTAAAGTGCGACACTCTCGACGCAGAGGTGTTCGTCGACTTTTTGGTCAGGGTTCTCCCTCTGACGAATTGCTCCTGATGAAGGCTTCCCCCTAGCCAATCTGCTGCCACAGCTTCTCCATCGGAGTTCACCCTCCCGCTCCCTGATGATTTGCTCATCGACAGAGATTCTATCATCCAAAAAGTTGTTCCTCATGAATATTATGCAGATGATTTCCTATTTGTGAAAATTTAAATGTCATGGCGAAGCGACCCCGTGAAGCCTTATTTGATGATACTTCAGGCCGGAAAATTCTGTTTTCTGCAAATTTAAAAAAGAGTTAATGAGAGGGTTGGAAACTAGCAGGAAAATAAATCTTTTGGCGTGATTATTGGTTGGATATTGTCTACTGTGATTGATATCTACATGAATAAGATAATTGTTCACATCGTGAAAATTTTGTGCATCGAGATTGAAACGAGTGAATAAAATTTTTTAATGTATGCAACTGTGGTATAATTCAGCGTGATATTTGTCAGACTGCTAAATAATGCTCCCAGTTTCCTTCTGAAATCATGCGAGGAGTGCGACTGAAAGGAATTAACTCTTGTATTGAGTTTGTGCAAAAAAAGAAATTTTTAGAGACCGATTTGAAAACGAAATGTGTCGTTTCTATGAGCAATGATCAAACAATCTTAACACATCCCAGCAATGAGTTAGTTTTGCAAATTTTATTGTTTTCAATCACAAGTTTTCAAACAATTCCTTCATCAATCTTATTTTGATTTCCACATTGTTCGTGGTAACGTCATTTCTTTAGTTAGGTCTTGAATTGTGCATTTGATATAGATTCATTAAAAGATACAAATCATAGGAAAATGCAATTTATAACAATATAGCGGCCAATTGAAATATCTTTGGAATGTACTAATTATTTGGATAGCAAATTTCTTTCTGCAATAACTCAGACAGGCACTCATTTAGGAAGCAACCGAAGTCATTCGCTTTCGATCACTGTTTTTATTCGACCGATCCCAATGACTCGTCTTATGCTGGTTAGTTCCGTTCATGTTATTTGAAGTATCATTCATTTCATACGTGTGATTATGTAAGTCGTTGGTGGCGAATGAGCCGAACTGTTCTGTTTTTCCGAGACAGATCGTCAACGATCTCCTACTATGAAATGTTATCGCTTATGAAGTTCACGCCATCAGTTGTTATTTTGAATTCGAATTTTTGTGAACTAAAGCTAGTGTTGCTCTCATGACCGTGTCCTCATTTCAGATCAAGATGAAGTGTTCAAGCACGTTGGTTCTGGCGTTTTGAACAATGCGTTCTCGGGTTATAATGCATGCATTTTTGCGTACGGACAAACCGGTTACTTTTCGTTTCAGCTTGTTTATTTCGTTGAATTATTGGATTGTTTTTATGCGTGATTACTGCGCAGTCATTTGGAGTTTTTGGAGGAAATCAAATTGAATGATGACACCGATGTTGTTTCACAGTTGAAATCTAATGAAATCCGAAATGAAATTTTCCGAAAGGTTCTATATTGTGTGCTGGCAGGTTTTCGTTAAGAAGTATCGTTAAGAAACATGGCTTTGAGGTTCTGGAAAGAGCTACAGTATGATGGGTACGAAGGAAAATCCGGGTATAATACCACGCTTATGCAATGCCATTTTTGAGCGAATCGTTGAAGCATCCTCTGAATCGTTGGCATTCAAGGTTGAGGTTTCATACATGGAAATATACAATGAAAGAGTTCGCGATCTTCTTGATCCTAAAAAGTGAGTTGCTTGCAGAGTGCAATCGTGCATCGTGCAATTCATTAATTGAATAATTTGCTCGCATATTTCCACTCGAACCTCTTTATGTTTGAATTATTCTAAGATTCGAACGATTTGATCGCACCATATCAAACTATGGCATAAATGCAGAACTAGGCTCAGCTAAGTTCAAATTAGTTGAAAATTAGATTGAAGATTAACCGAACGATCGAAGAAAACCGTTCGTGACGAGAAGATAGATAGATATATAGCCGTTGGAATGATGAGTATCGCATGCTTTGCAAACTCTAATGATGGTGAATTATTAAAATTGCGGCATAATGATATTGCTATAAAACAATGCGCCGAAACATTGACAGCCTTTGATTCGATGAACTTTCGAAATTTTGTAGTAATATGACAGCTGCTATGGCAGAAGTGCAACAAATGATAAGTTAACAAATTGCCGATGTAGAGTGGACGTTTCATATAATTATCTGATAGGGTGTGGGAAATGTAATCATGAAAATGATAACTGATTTATGCAGGTCATAGAGTAAGTTCACTGATTCGAACGCATATCAGGCAGCATCTCGATAGCCATGAGCTAACTGTGATTTCTGTCATCCAGTTTTAGTTCAATTTTCTTCAAATAATGTATTTATTGCAATCAACAATGATCGTTTTGAAATGCAATGCACGTCAGGGTCGATGTGATTTTGTGATGTAAACATAGTGAGGTCTATCAAACTTCTCTTGTCCTGATTTTTCACTTGGAATATTTTGTGTGGTTGCGAGATCTTGGTTCGTTTGGAGAGGGTTTCATGCTCATGATATGAAAGAGTCATGAATTTTTGATTTGCTGGAGCATTTTCTGTTGTCATTCGAGAATCTTCAGCTGCCTCGAGCATGCACAAGCATTTCGGGGAACCACATTTTCATTAAAATTGTTACACATTCTTGTTTATGAAAATTTTGTTGATGTCTGCAATGATAAAATTAATTTTCTTATTCTTCTGGTTCTATGGAAATTCTCCAAGTGATCACAGTTGCAGAACGACGAAGAATCTGAAGGTTCGAGAGCATAAAATACTCGGACCTATGGTCGACGGACTGTCCGTTCTAGCGGTTTCATCCTACGAGGTTCGTCCTTAGTTATTTGTTATGCTAATAAAGGTTTACCCGAACTAAGCTGACCACTGAACTTAATCACAGAGTTGCGATACTTCAGTTGAGTGCACAATCGATTGATCTCAGCATTGTGATTAGTATTCGAACTCTTCGCAAGTTCTGAAGTCGCGATGAAATTTTTAGCGGCGTGAGCATATCTAATTACTTTCACCAAATTACATTAGGCAGTCTTTCGCATCGATCCACAATAGAGTGAAAATGAGTCAATGAAAGGGATCGATATCTGACTAAAAACTTGATATTTTAGTAAGGTTCATAGGAAGCTAACAAGTTATATCGGTGAGCATATGCTAACCGACATCGAACTCGATTGAAACAATCATGGCAGTAAAACAAACTGCGGAAATTTTTTTGGGAGAACAGCATTGTAGAGAGAAGGAAGTAGAATGCATTCTTAAATTCATGTCTGCTTTTGTTTCTTTTAAAGATGTCGGAGTCGATATAAGAAATAAGAGATACGACTGAACTAAAAAACTTCCAGCAAATCGCCTCTCTGATAGAAGAGGGCAATAAATCGAGGACGGTTGCCGCAACGAACATGAATGCTGAAAGCAGTCGATCGCATGCGGTTTTCAACATTCGTCTCACTCAAGCACTTACCGATATTGAAAATGGAGTTAGTTCTCCCTTCGTACATATATTTATCGCAAACGTTTACGCGATTCAAACGAAAAACTAACTCTAAGGTCATTATTTATGCTCCCACAAGCGTTTCTTGGCATGCATGCATAAGTCTTGTCATCCGAGAACATTTGCATCAAATGATGTCATTGCCTTGGCAGTAGCTATGAACAGACATTGATATTCGACGACGATTAACGATGTAGGCAACGATTTCATGCTGAAATGAAGAGATACCGTAAGAGATATGTTGAAAAGCTATTCTATTTGAAAGGATACCCACGCTGGTGTAAGCAAAAAATAACTTTAAATTAAAACAATAAACAGTTGGAAACATTCAAACTGATTATTCAAATACCAGAGATGAACAGTGAACTGTAGATGTTTCTCATTGTGCAGAAATTGCCGTCTCGTATCTGATGTTTTAGCAACATGAACAGAACAACACATTTCGAAAGTTCTCGAAAAAGCACAAAGGAGTATTTTCAGTTCACGGGTGAGAAGATGAGCAAGATATCGTTAGTTGACTTGGCGGGTAGTGAACGGGCACAGAAAAGTGGTGCTGTTGGGAAACGACTCGAAGAAGGTGCTAACATCAATAAGTGAGTTAATTTATCATTTTAAAAAAACCCACGCAATCTTCTTTTGTTCCACACAGTCATTCGAAATGTGTGCCTCATAGGTTGAAGGTTTTTAAATGAAAATTTTATCAAGTGTGAAGAGCTGTTGATGTTTAATTAGTTGAGTGTTTTTTGTAAAGGAATACTGAGATATCTGCAGATCGCTCACAACGCTTGGGATGGTCATCTCAGCACTTGCCGAACGTTCTCATTCTCATTCTGGCAAACAGAAATTTGTGCCGTATCGTGATTCAGTGCTGACATGGTATGTACTTTTCAGTTGAATCGTATCCACAAAATGATCTCAAATTGCTGGCGTTTCCATTCTAGCAACCATGCTAATTGAAATTTCAAAGTATTGCTCGCTTTTCAGTTGATTCTTTTACTTGTTTCACTGTTGTTTCAGTTGCGTGTGGGTATAAAAGGTAACCGCTTCAGGGAAAAAAGCAAATACTCCGCAAATTACGCTTTCTTTGTCACAGTCTTTTGAATATTTCAGGCTCCTCAAAGACAACCTTGGTGGAAACAGTAAAACTGTGATGGTTGCCACAATATCACCATCTGCCGACAATTACGAGGAAACTCTGTCAACTCTTCGGTAAGCCGGTCGCCCGAAACTTCCATCGATGTATAATATAGAGATATGATTGGGAATGGGAATGATTAATGATACTTTTAAAGTTTATTGAATTAATCATTCGTTGACGCAGTTTTTTTCGATTATTTTGTCGTTATTCACTCAAAGATTCGTTTCCTGATTGAATTATTCAGCGATTTATTCACTCATTCATTTCGCTTATTTCATAGTTCCCTTTATTCACCTGCTGACTTGTTTAATTGTATTCATCTGTTTGATGTTTGGTCTTAGGTTTATTCGAACGAATTGAAATGATTGTTCACTTTATCCCATAGGATGAAGCTGAGATCAATTCTGATTCATATTCAAGACTGAACTTGAAGGTATGCGGATCGTGCGAAGAAAATCGTTAACCATGCGATTGTGAATGAGGATCCAAACGCCAAAGTGATTCGTGAATTGAGAGAGGAAGTTGAGCAACTGCGAGCGCAGATCAACTTAACTGTTAAGGAACACAACGTGAGATACATGCCTTTCTTTGATCAATTACCTCTCGTTCATGAATGCTCGAATCGAAATGTCATTAGGTGTACGCTGCAGCATATGAATGTGTTCATAAAAGAAACCACTCCATATCACATTCAAGGGAATTACTCTTTCAATTGGCTTTGAAGTTGTATTTGTAAAAGAGCTGGAAGCGAGAACAGTTCATGCCAGACGTTGCAGGAAACTGAAGAGTTACGTGAGCGTCTCGCTGAATCGGAACGACTCGTCGAATTGATGAACAAATCGTGGGATGAAAGACTCAGGGATACGGACGCTATTTATCGGGTTCCTTAATAACGAATTTCTTTAATGAATTCTCACTGCAAATGATTACTAGACGTCAGTCGTTAACACCCTTCTTCAGCGGTGAATGCCATCATTATGCAGATACTCTTAAATTGCAACTTGAATCAAATCAAAATTGTCCACTTCAAGTATAATTCGGAAAGATGCAGTTCTTTTGCGTATTCGCTGATCGTTTTCACGGTGATGTGAACAATTTTAGGAGCGTCAAAAGGATTTGGCAGAAATCGGAATATCGGTAGCTGGGTCTGGGATAAAGGTAGAGAAGGATCGTTTCTATCTTGTTAACCTGAATGCTGACCCATCGCTGAATGAACTTCTTGTCTACTACATCAATGTATGTTTCCGAAGTTTACAACGTTTGAAATCGAGTGAAATTCATTTGATGAGTGATCAAAAAAGCCATCCAACATCGATTAATTTGGACTTGATGAGGAATCTGTTTCAGCAACATGCAATTATCGGATGTCCCGATCAGGTTGGGTCGCCCCCGTGTGAAGCTGAGGAAAAGATCGACATTGTGCTGCAAGGACTTGGTGTACACCATAAACACGCTCTGTTGGAGATTGTCAAGGAGGAGGATGGTCAACAGCGTATTTATGTGGAACAAATTGATGAACGCGCCAGGTGATTTTGATTGCTTCTCATTGATAATAGTTTAATCGTATGAGTTGTGGATTTGTTTTTATCGACTCATCTATCCCGCATATCACAAACAAATTTTTCGAACAGTGTTTGAGAATGAATATTTTCAACCATTGTTATCCAACTCATTATTTGAGCCTTACTGCTTACTGCACGATTATTCTTGTTGTCTTATGACTGATTTTCATGAAAAAGTGATGTCGTGTCATTCAGGATATGCGTTAATGGTCGTGCAATATCTCACCGAACATTACTCCGTAATGGTTATCGACTTCTGATCGGAAATAATCATTTCTTCCGTGTGAACTGCCCTAAGGAAGCAGTTGATCTGAATGCATCAATCATGGAAGAATCAACAGCAATGCTGTTTGATTACGACGATGCGTGGCATGAGGTTACTTCTTGTAATGCCTTCATCACTTATTTCATATTGATCTTTATTAAGCTCAATGCTTAATCATAATCTGTTTGTCAAATTCATCGTGACTGTCAGAAGATTGTATTCTTGCTCTACCATTGTTTCGTTGAAAGTTTTAAATATGAGGAATGCAGTTCCATTGATAGATAAATGCCTTTTTTTTAAAGGTCAACTCGGATATGAATTCAAATCCAATATCAACGGCAGTCGATCAGTACATGGAACAGATCACGAAGAAGCATGAGGTAAAGACTCTACATCGTTTCGTGTGGTGGACACATAAGTATTCTCAAACCAGATATCTGACGCTTGTGAATTTCAAACATTTTATGCTAAGATGCATCTGATGTTATGCGTGCTTTTAATTATTACATCCACATCTGATTACATACAAAAAGTATTACATACACACCTGATGAAATATGTAAGAAATACTTTTTTGAACCATGCAGCAGTGTCTTGAAGATTTTGAGTTGAACGCTAGTCACTTCGTTAACGAAAATGTAGTCTACATTAGTCTTATTCTTTTCAGGAAGAAAAGCAAGCTGCTCTTGAGCAACAATACGAAGCGTTCGAACGGTACATTCAAGGTCTTACCCAGAGGTCAGCAATTCGCTTTTTCGTTCTTTCAGTATCGCTTTGAGCACAGTAATCGCATCAATATCTGTTTAAAGAGCGATTTCAAATTGAAATTTTTCTCAGAAATGTGCGTTTCTTCCACTTCAGTTATACGCCGTCTACGCCAATGACACCCGGTGCCGGATTTTTGACACCGATTGGAACCCCTGGCAGTCAGTTTCCCACTGTTGGATTTCCGTTGAATCCGAAATCAAGTATGCGCTCCAAGTTCTTCAACTGGGCACAACGGAGGTTGTATCATTTTTTTGTAAAACGACAGTTTTGTGAACTATTTGAGTGACTATTACAATGACGGCAATATAGGTTTCGGGACGTTCATCACTTGTCTCTCGAGAACAGAAAATTAATCAGGTGTAGATGAAAAAGTGTTAAGAATCACCTAGGTGTTTAGTTTCTTCCTTACCCCAGTGGTTCTCGTTATGTGTGTCAAGTATCTTAAAATATTATTCTGGTCGTTAGCGTTGGTTTAGCATTTGTTCTGGTAGGTATCAATACGATAATTCTACAAACATTTTCAGAGAGGAAATGTTCAAAGAGAATTTGGCTCATCTCAAAAACGACATCGTCAGAGCGAATGCACTCGCCAGAGAGGCGAATATGATTGCTGCGGAGTTGTCGAATTCTCGACGTCAAGTAACCTATGATGTTACACTGCAAATTCCTGCTGCTAATTTGAGGCCATCAAAAATAAAGGTATTCCAAATGAATGAACAAATTTCATCCAAATTGAACAATAAGCATAGGTACATCAGGATTCCTTTGCTTTACAGTTATCGACTATCCACGATTTCAAACAACTGTCTCAATTATTGTTCTGAACTAATCGATCGTTTTCTTGTCATTCCAGGCGGGTACATTTGTCTGTGAGCCAGTGATTGTCGTGAAACGAGCGGGCATCAGCGGATATCAACTTTGGTCGACGGCTCAACTCGAGAATAAACTCATCGATATGCGTGAAATGTACAATGATCGTATGAACGGGTCAGTTGCATCCGTCGAACATCTTCCAGTAATACAAATCAAATTTTGAAGCGAATAGATTATTTCATCTAAGTGGAATTCCAAAACGAGTTCTTGCAATGTAGTGTTGTTTAAATTTGCGTCTAATTGTAAGCAATATTGGTCTTTTCTTGATGGTTCACGATGCAACATGGAATTCAAGTTTGTTTGAAAATATCCTAATTTTAAAAGCTTGCACCTGATTTTCACAAGATTCTGGGGATTAGTACATGATTAAGGGAGTGTGCTGTAACAATTTCCCTGTTTTGTTCAGGTTCTCAGCAGAGGGCGATTCATCGGATGATGACACTCAACCTCTGCATCATTCATCGAGTGACGAGCATTCAAGCATCGATTCCGATTCATTCTTCGAGAGTCAGGTGGGATTTATTGCAGTGCTGATGCCATTCGTTGCACGCTTTCAATGATCAACGAACATTGATTGTTTGATACAAATATTCCACGTCAGCATTGTTCCATATGCAAACATTTTTTGTTATGCAGCATACAAGCAGTTGAAACGTTGTTATCACAAACAATTGGTCTTTTTTGTTTCTCTCGAATGTAATTCAGTTGATTTTTCAGGAGAATCATAGTTTGATCGGAGTGGCGAATGTTTTTCTGGAGGTGTTATTCCATGATATGCGTCTTGACTATCAAGTACCAATCATAAGTCAACAGGTATTTTGTTGATATTCTTAACGGCAAATTTTTATTCATTATGTTGCTCTCCATTCGGCTTTTCATTCAACACGATCTTTATTCAGACGGATTGTTTCCTTGTGATGTTCCCTTTCACTTCTCTTCTCAGTGATAATTGAGATTTATAGGGTGAGGTCAGCGGTCGTCTACATGTGGAAGTGTATCGGATCGTTGATGCAGACACCGATATGGGTATGAATAGCCTGGATTTGCTTGATCCATCCAGGATCAACGACCCACAATGCATTGGTGCATCATTCCTTGGCAAAACAATTAAATGTCGAGTGAGTTTCTTGCTGTAATCTTTCCTTGCGATAATGTTGGAAATAAGTTGAATTTGAAACTTTAATTCTCACTTCGTCTTTTTTACGTTATCGATAAATATTCTTTGTTTTCAGGTGCGTATTAAGAAGGCGTCTAACCTTCCCTCGTCCCTGTCGCATTTCGTTTTTTGTCAGTATTCGTTCTTCAATATCAGCGAAATATTTGTTGTCGCACCAACTTTTGATCCAAACTCAGTACCCTCGGACCAAGTTCATACTCCGCATAGTTCGAATTTCCAGTTTGAGCATGAAAAGGTGACTACTTGAATCAAATTCTCATTCCGTACATTCACATTGTATCATTGCAAACTTCCGTATCATGCTATGGAATGTTTCAGTGATTTAGGACTTCAGTCGACGTTCCTCTAATTGCTTGGAAAGTTCCAGGATTTCTTGGTGACTGTGACGGAAGAGTTTTTGGAATACGTGCAAGAAGATGCGCTCTCAATCGAGGTTTGGGGGCATCGCACAAGTGGATATGATAATGATTTCGCACCTTCTTCAGCTCTCAGCGGTATCGTTGATGTTGAGCAAAAGTACAAAAGCTTACAGGTAAATGAGTATGCTCATAGTAAGTACTCTAAAAACTGTTAATTTCGATGTCACCAATGTAGTGATTATTTTTTGATCACTTTTCCCCGATAACTACGTTTCATTTTAACGCAATATCTTCTCCTTCTACAGTCCAGTTCCTTAATAAGTCATCAGAATGTATTGTATGAAGTGCGTTTCAGGAAAGATGGGCAGAAGTGACTCGACGTATTGAGCTTCACGTCGATATAAGAGAGATGAACGACAATGGGCAGTACGCGTCTGTTGAAGTTCATCCATCGAACGACGTCCTTTGTGGAGGAATATATCAGTTGAAACAGGTTACTTTCGTTGGGGGTTCACTCCTCTTCTGCATCTTGAGTGAAATTCTTCTCGCAATGCCATTAATGCCTCGGTTGAAAATAATGCCTGCAATGAAGTGCGTTGACTTTGTACAGTTCAGATGTGAGAAATTACCCTGAAAATGCTATTATTGGTATCAATGAATTCATTGAACATGATTGTGATTCCTGAATGTTTCCAGGGACAGCAGCGTAGAATCGTGGCCAGGGTTAAAACGATCGCTGATCACGGCAATCTGCCATTAGCTTTTGAACACATCAGTTCAGTCTCGATTGGTTGTATTTGTTCAAGGTGATAGTTCAGTTTTGGTTTTCGAGACTCTTTTTTTGATCTGTAATAATCAAATGTAATGGATTATCGAAGTTGATATTTTTCAAATCTCGTTTCAAATAAAGCGTTTTCAAATTCTATCTATTTTAGGAATCCTGTTGTTCAGAAAGCGTTGGATAGCTATCAAGAGGAAGATTTGGACAAGATACGAGAACAGTGGACGAAAGCGTTAACGAATAGGCAAAATTATTTGGAAAGACAAATAAATAACGTAGGCTGTGCTGCATTGTGTCGATGTTGTTTAAGAGTGATTCTGAGCTGTTCAACAAGCCATTGAAGAATCGCAATTAACCGAGCTAGTTGCTTTGCATGTCGTTTGTTTTTACCATTTCAGGTAACAATACTATGTTGAGAAGTTGTTAATTCTTCTGTTGCGTTGCTTTTTCAGTACACTTTTGAATGTGACGAAAGTTTGTTCTCGATAGCATTTTATTCTGTTTAGCTTTCAACGAAAGGAAACAAATCGGAGCGTGAAAGTGAGAGAGAAAAATCACTGATAAGTCAGTGGGTCGCTCTAACCGAAGAACGGAACGCCGTTAGTCTACCAGCACCGAACAGCGATATTCCTGGTGCACCTGCCGATTGGTAGCGATTTTGTTGGTTGTTCACGTTTCATGCCCAAAAAAGTATATAGGTAGTCCAAGTGGTTGGTTTAGTTAGGGTGGGAAGATTAGTTTCATTTCAATCTTTTGTAAGTACTTGATCTTATTTCGTGTCCAAAGATGTTTACGTTTTCCCAGGAATCTGAAAACACTATGATTTTAACATTGCCATTTCATTGGCCAAGTGCAACATGCATACTGGAATTTTGTTCACTTTGCAAGATATCTTCACCGTGTATATCGTAGCTTCCTTTTTGTCAGGATCTTTCATGACAGGTGTGCACTATTTCAGGGATCCACTTCCAGGTGTGGAGCAGCACGTACCGGTTCTTTTCCTCGACTTGAACGGTGAATTTTTCACCATGATTTTTTGTCGCACAATTTTCTCCGTCCAGCAGGTTGATTCTGGCATCAGCGATTCCATTTGAATCACTGAAGAAGAGAATGAATTTCAGCGGACGATATGACCGAAGAGATTCCATCTGAAGACGGCAGTGTGAGGGTGGCTGGCATGCACACGATCCTCCCGAAGGAACATTGCGGTCGTATGATCATGCTTCCGATCCTCGAGCAGGATACAGTTGATGTTTGTCTTTAATTCCGTGCTTATTGTTAGCATAAATGAGCAAATTCTCGTTTCTGAATGATGTTCACATCTTCTCTCACTATAAATCGAAGCAACGCAGCCAATCGCAGTAGCTTTCTCCAAAATATGAGCTGTCAGCAACTGCTGCATTCTGATTCAATGTTCTGATGTTGTAATGTATAATACATCATTTCCGATACAGCTATCTTCAGTAGATATCAGTCTCATAGTAACATCATGAATCAGTGTACAGAAATCATCGCTTTCACGCTCATTCAGTTTAGTTTCATAGACGTATTGATAACCGTGCTCCGAAAAATTTTTAGCCAAATTGGATTGTATGCTTGAGTGATAACTGATGATATATTTTGAATGGTAAATTTCAGATGAAAAGAATGCGATTTAAGGTAAATGTACATATATAAATTCGTTGTCCTATTTGCAAACAAAACTTATAAGTTTGTCAGGAACATGTTGAATTTTCATTCACATAGTTGTTCTTGAACAGTTGCATTTTTCTCTCCATAACAGAACTGCTAACACTCGTTTGAAGTTTGGTCATTAGCTGCAATAACAGTCCAATAGATAAAGGATGCACAATGAACTAACAAGAATTGCTACACAATGCGCACTTCCATTCCCATGGCATTTAATCACATTACTTATCCGTCCTTGTTAATCATCCATAAACATTTTCATCCGAAGAGAATATTTCAAATTATAGACATTCTCAACTGATATGTTGAAGTATCACCCATTAACCAATGTAAATGTATTGCACAGTCATTGACTTGACATTCTTCGAACTCATTCTCTAGATGCACTTCTCTGTAATATTTCGGCTTGAATAGATTTGACGCTTTTTGGAAGGATGATCACCGTGTGCGCATTAGTCGTTTCACAGTCACCTAACTACAAATCATCGCAATTTTCAGTAGGGTGCAACTACTGATGATAGTGCTCTTGGAAGAGTTCTATAAATTGCCTGTTGCAGATATCTGCGACATGTTCCTGGGACAGTTCAATTCATGATCATCCGTCGCTCAACAAACCCTCAGGTGGCAATGAACAAATCTATGCTATTGTCAAGGTCAATTCTTTATCTAATCTTTCCACCATCTTTTTCTCTTTTTTTTTTCGGCATACATTTGCTTACTGATCCTTCTTCAAATGAAGTTGATTGATAATTAAGGTTGTTGTACGTGTTTTGCATCCGTGTCAGATCGATATAATTCTTCGTAAGAGAATCTGCATGCATATCTACAAAAAGGCTAGCTTGACAGAACGACTTATGAAAAGGATAGTCGGAACGGTAAGTTTTAAAATCTCTTCAAAATTCCTTATTGCTTTCGCCCCGATTTTTTGCTGGTTTCATGTTTGCTGACAATGAGGGCATTTATCGTGGAATTATATTTTCTTGCATACTTATGCGCAATGCGCTCATGAGTAATTATGATCGGCATTGACTTATTGTAAGATAATGCTTGTAAAACATTCTCTCGACTGCTACAAATACCTCACTAAATCCATCCGATTGACAGAGATGTTTTTCAATCTTGCATTATGATGAAACTGTTCTTTTGTGATTATATTGTTTTGTAAACGAACACGTTCATGGTCAAGCACTTCAGGATGCAATTTGTGGAACCTCCGTTCAGTATGATGTTGTCGCACACATTCCAAAGGCAAGTAATCGATATTTCCGTTGCTTCAAAGAAATGAATTTCGTCTGAAGTCCTGAGTGTGCATGCTGAGAGAATTCAATTCCTAATTGAGAATTTACTTAAAATATTTCATGGCGACCATAAAATCACTATAGCCTTGGGATCGATGTAATACGCAATATTCGTAATCCATACTTATCGAAAACGCCATTCCTCATGAAGACTGTTGACTGAAATCGCCTTACTTGTGACAGTAAAAGAAGTACCAAATGCTTGTGATTTCAGTCATCTCTTGATGTTGAAGACAGAGCAACACTGGCCATGATGGCTGCAAGAGCATCACAAAGTATAGATGAAGATGTAGATGCAAACGACGATTCATCGAAGTGAGTGATGTTCATCGTTGTTTTCATTTTCCTTTGTCAATGACCATTTGTGTCTGATGCATTCAATGATTACAGAGATAAGAGGCAGAGTTATATCGAAGTTTATACGAAAAGTATTCAAGTTGTTGAAAGTATGTTGAAGTTGGATCGTTTGCGTCAAGAAGTCGCAATCAACAGCATGCTCACGAAGTTAGTTTTCTGAATACTCCTTTTGTAAGCCGTTTGTTGTTCAGATATGACCTTATAACGTAGAGAGGATTTGTCTCCTGATCTTATAACGTGGAGGACTCCTGATCTGATCACTCCTTCATCGAACTTTCTTCAGCATTTAATAGTCTCTAGCAATACCGTAAAAATGTGAAGTAATCAGGGTGTAGATTTCATGTTCACTAATTAAAAGTGATGATTTGCTAGGCAAGAACGATTGAATCGACTCAACAATCACCTAGCTGCACCATCACAAGAATATCGCATGAAGCGAGCTGTTAGTCTACCGAATACAAACACAGCATCGGTAAGTGCATGTTTCATGATCTTGCAGAAGTGCGGTCCTCGTATCGGATGCAGTTTCTTCACAAGCACTCATGCCTCTTTTAAGGTCACTTTGAAGTGCAATACTGCTCACAACTAACTCTGTTTCATTAGGGGCAAATATTTGGAGCAATCCTGGCCATTTGATGACAACAAATGAAGGAAGGGATCACCTGACGGGAGACATTTCGGAATTTGAAACTATTCACGATTTGATTATTTATGATTAATGAAAAAGGCTTCTCCGGAAGTGATAAAAGCCAGCTGAAAATATGTTGAAACACGCATTTAACTCCTAGAACTAGCTGAACCAACCATGAATGAATTTTGATTCAAACATTCACGATCAATGAACAATGGTGGCGATTAACTCATGAAATTTTAATGAACAGTTAAAAAAACATTCAGCTGCGAACGATGTTTTCGTGGTGTTTCAAAACATTGCATTATAAAATGCTTGAAATTGAGCAAAAGTTTATTCCGACTTACACGTTCGAGAACAAATTGTATCCGGTCATTGACCAAATGTATAAAGCAGTGCAAAAAGTATGGTAACGTATAGTTCGCTCGTTTTTTGGATCCTAAAGTACTAAAAAATAAATGCTTTCAACAAACAACTAGCCTTTGTTGGGACGCAGTTATCCATTTGCATCGTATTTGGATTGATAATGAGTGAATAGTTCTAGAATGCGAAGTTGTCAGTGTGATATTAGCGATATTAATGCGACATTTTGAAGTACGTCGATATTTTATTTCCGTTGCTAGTCGCGTTACTGAGACTACGGCATAATATCACTATTTCGGATGGTGTGCGGGCTGTTATGATAATTCAGTTGAATATTATTCACTCGCTTGTTCACAGTCACCAATTCAGACTAGGGTTTGCACGGGATCCCGGGATTATAGTTCCAATCCCAATCCCGGGATTTAAGTTTTGAAAAATCCTGGGATTTCGGGATTTGATAAAACAGGTCAATTTGTGTTAATTTTGATAGTATGTCTATCTTGAAGCAAGCCTTAGTCATTCCCATCTAATTTATATGCAATTATCTTTGCTGTTCGCCCCCTATCATTGATGTTCAGCAAAGGAAATAGACGCAATTCGGACGAGTGACATGATCAAGGATAGCTCGATGAACTTTTACGCAACATTTCATTGAATATTCAACTGATTATTCTGCTCTTCATTGGTTTATATCACCCTCATCTGGATGCATTTCTGTGTAATAGACTAACAGAGATAATCACATTTTCTAATAAAAACCAAGAGCAACAAAGTTCAATGAAATTTTGAGTCGTTTCCTCCCACAAGATGTATTCGGCTTCAATATTCCATCTGTTATTTCAACTACATGTTCTAAAGACTGCGAGTCTTTTTACTTCGCTATCCGATCGAAATGTTCTCATAGTGAGAATTCATTGCCGAAGTGAGCAAACTTGTTCCATTCAAAAGGATCTTAAGCTTTCAATATCAAGTACATTTGCATGATTTTTGATCGAAAATATCAACTACGTAAGTGCTCGATGGTTCGATGAATATCCATTGCGGATATTTTTTTACCTTTTTAGATAAACTTCGAACTTTTAATTATTTCAAAATTCAGATTGACATTTCTTCCGTGAAAAATTGAAATTTCCGAAACAGCAGAATTTAGCTGACGTTAATACTGAGAGAAAATGGACTTGAAGCACTGCAAATAAGTGTTTGAGAATCAAGAATTTCATATTCACATGCAAGTGTACTGTTATTAGCTTAGACCCGAGAAGACAAGATGCCTTAGCATAGAATATGCAGTATGCCCTTGCGGCATGATCATTGACATCATTATATGAAATATTAATTTGAATTTGAATACTTAGTTCCATGGATTTGTTCAATAATTTGTTGAATTAGCTCCTTTCTGATTAATAATGAACATATTTGTTCAAAAAATGTGTTTAAACATGTTCCTCATCGATATTTCAATAATTGTTCGATCCCGGGATTGAAAAATCGTCGGGATTTTGCAAACCCTAGTTCGGACTGAGTGACTGCGTTGAATGTTCATTAGTACCTAAAGATATTGATCATCATTTAAACACATATAAAGTGTCCACTACAATGCTCTTCGAATTAGTGAAGTTTGAAGTTGCTCTGAAGTTTGCGTTTAATTCGATTCACCAAAATTGTCGAATTGCAGCCGTTCATGGCAAACATTTATCGTTCACTTGCAACCACAAGTAACGGTACTGATCCAACCACGGATGGACGTCGTTCCATGGAAATGTCAACGTCTTCTTCAGGTGCATCATCGATGGGTTAGTGAAAATTTTGTGATTTGGAAACGTTTTCCGCATTACTTCATTAAATCTCCCTTCATTTCATTCATAATCTTCATCCTATTTCTATCTCACAATGTTTATTTTTCTTCAGTGATGCACATCACAAGAAATATGTGTTCTTCATGACTTAAATTGACTAGATCACTTCCGATAAGAGAACATTACTCCGTTTCATTCATTATACCTACATTTCTCATAACTTTCCTCTTTCGTTCACTATACATTTGTAATTTGAACGCATTCCTTCAGAGAAGTGAAGTTCACCTCTATTCTTTAATCAATTTATAGATCGAAAAACTGTATTTCAGCAACTACATAAAACCGTAGCCAACTGTCTCTTTACCCATTTCTTGATTATCTGCGTTTTCCTTTCATTGTTCTGCTCGTCGAACTCTACGAATTTGCTGTTTCTTTCTGATACGAATGGGATATTTCGTAGATTCAAGTTCATGAAATGAACATGTTTTTAGTTTGTTGATCACCTAGAGAGAATTAACTGTCGATAGCATTAAAAATGGCATCGACATTGAAGTTGTTTCATTAGACGAGAAGGGTTTTCAATGGGTTGCGGTCACACTATTAACTATAAGTTGGCTCAACTTACAGCAAAATATTATTCGTGCTAGCAACAAATTTTTATGCAAAAAAGCGTAAAAACGATAAGTTCATCGAGAAATGCAAAAAAAAAGTGGCATCAAATCGTTGATCATATCACACTACCTGTTATGTTGAGAATGTGTTGAGTGTTGTAATTGAAATGAAATGAAATGAAATGAAGTTGATCGAATGCGCGTGCAGAGCTGTTTAGTGTGATTATTATTCATCTGATGACAATGCTATGTGCAATACGCCTTTCGCTCTTTGCCAATCTTTTTATTTCTGCAAATTTTCGTGGTAGTGTTTATTGCTGGTTTTTTCTTTCACGAGGTGCTAAGATGAGGCGCAGACTGCTTCCATTTATCACTGTTTCTCAACTTTATCACAAATTACAGTCGTTTAGATGAGCACGAAACATCCGGGAAAATAAAATCCCAATTGTATACGATAACTCTCTCTTTGTTTCAAACAATATGTTCTTGATTTTTATTAGCTCACAAGGGAGGACGAATTCATGTCACGTCGGTGGCAATTGGCTAACGTGATTATAGCAAATATCAAATCAATATTCCAAATCCATCAGTCAATTGCTAGCTTTACGTACGGCGAATGTGAGTGAAACCTTAACGATGATCACACAGATTTGGGCCGAATGAATGAATGATTTCGGATCCGCTTATTTACAGTTAGCAGCGAATTGCTGCGGTTGTATTCGCATGCAATAGTTCGAAGCGATTTAGTGCACCTGCAATTTGAAGGTGAACAAGAAATGTAACAACAATGAGGATGTTTATTTAATTTCAGCTCGTCCAACCTTCCTAAATCTGAAGCCGTTGTATACTGGCAAACGTATGTGTGTACTGAGATCATCTCTCGTTGATGTTGTTCTTGGTTTTTAGACATTATTCTTATTGTTTTTACATTGTGCATAGTTGCTTGTCGTTTATTTGTTTTCATCACGCTGCAATGCAGCGTTATTTGGTTGCATTACGAGTAGTACTTGACGGTGTAGACCATGGAATTTCATGAAATGAGGTACAACAAGCACACATACTTAGTGCTAGCTTAAAGTCTTTGAAATTCGCAGCATTCTAATTGTTAAGAAACTAATAAGGCAGAAAGAATCTCAGTTCGATAGAGAGTCAAGATATTTTCATAGTCCGCCGTAGTTTGAGCGGTCAGTCACCCTAATCGATGTGGTTTTGTGAACTTCTATTGGTAGAAGGCTTTCAGAGCTTGATTTATCTCAGTAAGTCTTGTGTACCTACCGAAGAATCTATATTGAATCTTATAAAGTAATCGATCGACTGATTGTTTTTCCATGCTGATGACAGTTTTTTTATTTTCCGTTTACGACTTAAACATATATTTTCACCGATATAACTGAATCGAGTCTTAAATTTATCGAAATGATCAAATCCAGTGGAGGATTTTGTGTGAATGTAATTTGATTCGAGCATGAGAGTAAATGAAGTGTGATTCTGAGGAACGTAGTTGAAGGATCTCCTGAAGTGCATGTTAATGAAAGATTGAAGTGATTGAAGATTTCGAATGAATTTTTGCAAAATGATTGCATGTTAGAAGGAAGATTTGATATGAGATCCGATTAAATTGTCCGCATGCATTCAGTCAAGAAATTGATAATGAGTGCAAGAACCATTGGTGATGAACAACTGGAAGAGCAGTTCGATCGTAGATTAGTTTTGGGTAGTAGTATGAGAACATTGACGATAGTTGAGCAAAATAGAGGTAATGCATGTTTGTGGGTGAATTGTGAAAATGTAATGTGTTGTTCGTTGTTGGTATGATTATGATTATCGTAGTATTATTATAATTGTTGTTCGTTTTACATTCCGTTACCTTTTTGTCGTCTGTGTCATTTTTCCGCTTCTTCGCTCTGCTATCGCTAGTTTGATAGCTGTAATATATTTCATTTCTTTCTTTCATTCTAATATCTCATCGCAATGAAAGTTTTGCTTATGAAAATGTCGTAAAAATGAGCAGTTTTTCACTGAAAGTTCGGCTGAAATTTCCAAATTTCGAAAATGCGAAACGTTGTAACGTCGTCTCCTTCCGTTGTTTTTATTATTTTTCATTCAACGTTCACACAAGTGTGCTGTCCAATTAGTGGTGTGCTGGAATTTGCCCATCAAATTTTCCACCTTTCTGAGCTGAAAATCTTGTTCAATAACCTTTTTGGATCAAAAATATCGCTCGCTTTCGAACGCCAGATGTGGTATTTTTTCTCGAAATTTTGCTTCGCCATTTCAACAAACCTTCCGTTTATTCTCCTCCTGGAGCTGTTTAATGGGCAACTTCCTCAACAACCAAATGGTCTGTGTAAAGCAAAACGGTAATTTTATGTTCGAGTAATATTTTATCTTCAGTGACAAGCCTGGTGAGCCCAGTTGCGGAATCCACAAAATTGTCCGGCATTGATGAGGAACAACACTGCAGTGGGCGACTAATTGACGTAAGCTTTCACTTTTCCATCAACAATTCGTGTTCATCCCTAACATTCTTTTCCAGCTTTTCAACTTTCAGCATCTGCGTTTTCAGCGCTTATCTCGTTGTTGCTATGCATTCGAACCAGAATGATGCATCCTGTCAAGTTCAGCTTTGATGTTAACACTGAGTTGTATGTTTATGTGTGCTTGGGAATATAATCCTTAAGTAAATCGCATATCACTGAAGGATAAAGCAACGATCGCTTTAAACTCGATTATCGCTTTGATTGCCAATGCGGACTTGTTGTGGCTTTTTCTGTCTATACATTTACCTGGATGAGCATCACAAAAATACATCCCGCATTCGCACGCCTAAAATACGGTTCTTAAGAATGAAATTCTGAAAATTTAAGTTTGTGTGCAATAAGAAACAATAATAGCGCATCTGCTCAGAAATATTTTCTCGATAAACGAGCGCAGTAAAGCACCAAAAACTTTTCGTTGCTATTTGTTCAGAGGGCCACTTTTTTGATTAGTGCACGTCTCTGTGATTATACTCACTCAAGGTATTCACCGATTCGACGTTAACTAACTAATAAATGCTGATGGATGAACGTATTTTGCAGAATATGAGTAAATCGTCAACAGTACCTGAAACAATGCATTCGTCGTTAATTGGACCATTCGGAAATTACAATGAGAGACAGGTTGTTAGGCATAAGTGTTCATTAATCCGTGTTCCATTTCCTGCTCGCAGTACAGTGTGCAATGCGCATTCTGCATTTCGTCACGTTCGAACGAATTGCCTTTCATTCTTTCCGTGATGTCTCACCATAATTCTCAAACACATATCCATTCATGAAAGAGCTATACTTCGCCTATGAACACATTTGCTACTTGGAAAACACATTTGCCGGACAGTTGCGTACCAAGGAGGGATTTTTCATTGCTGAATAAAACATTCAAATTTTCTGCATTTCGGATTATCCTACGCATACCTTGCAGTTACTTCATGCAGTAGTACATAATTACGTTTACATGAATACGTATATGAATTCGTTTCTATTTTTCAACTAACATACAAACCTCATGCATTCTATCACAAGAATTTCATTTCATCATTGTTCTATTTATGTGTGCCTTAAAGTGTTGCTGCTGCTGCTCGTGCACTTCCGTGGATGGCGCGTGCCAAACAACTTTTTCATTTACGATTACTTATAAAAAGAGCATGTTGAACATTCCTGTGCATGTGATGCATCATAATACGCATCAAAATATGACGCCTGACAACATTCGCTGTCCGAATAAATCAGTAAAGTAAATTGATGAAATTACTCCGAAATTCCATTCAGTAACGCACTCAACATTCCCCAGCTGAAATTGGTGACGAAATTTGAAGAGAACATTCGAAATTATTGACAGTTTATTTTTCAAAAGATGATTTTCATGATCCAAGTTATTTGGCTCATTTATTCATAAGGAGCCAGTCGAATGACAATTCCAAAGCCGACTAAACATTATTTGAAGATAACACGGCCACATGCTTACGGGTTCCAACGACGTTTGAACGAGATGATAAAGGATCAGGCAGCTGGCATGGATCGAAATGGGAACGCAGCGAACGGTTCAACGCCATCCGATAATCAAACATCAGAAATGATTCAGTTCGGCATTGAATCAACCAATAAAATGACATCTTCACTAGCATCTGATAGTGGATGTATGATGGAAAGTGGCAGTTCGTTAGGTACGACAGATGAAGAACGTAAAGATCTTAGTATTGAGGATATGACTTCATTCAATAACAACAACAACAACATTCATAGTTCTCAACAGTACGTCATCAAAAATGATGCTCGTAGAGGTGAGTGTATTAATTGATTCATCACCATATTCACTCAGTTTTGGCTTCGTTAATTCATTTGACAGTTTCGACGAAGTCACATTTCGAAGCATTCTTAGCGTATCATGGAATTAATCTGTCCAACTATTACTGCAAATCTTAAACAACTGAATCTTGCCACTTTATCATCAATAATTTGTTCTCATTAGTAATGCAATAAGCGATTGCTTATCGTAAATCCAGCAGTTATTGATGTTGTGATAGATTATTGAAGAATTCGGAAAACTTTCGAACAAATCATTTTTCAGCCGCTGCACTTGATCTCAACATTTCTGGATTGTGATTTTTGTTTTCGATACGATATTAATTACATTCGTTCCATTAACTTTTATTTGCGATAACTAAATGAGCTAAATGTTCGAACTGATGTGAAAATGTGGTTAATATGACTGTTAGAACTGCATCGTTTTTTAATCCGGTTTTGTTATTATATATTCCCGATCTCTGGTGATTTTTAATTTTCTTCATTTTTACTTTTCTCGATATGTATTATACTATTAAAGTCTACGACGATCGGCATGGTTCAGGCACCGAATCATTGAATTCGTATTTGTTTTCGAGTGGAAGTGTATGCAAATCTGATCATCATCGTTCACTCTTCATAAATCTACTTAAAAATCTATTGATAACATTCACGAATGTTATCATGAATATTGTTCTGTAAAAAATAGAGCATTTTTGGATGTTATGATTGTAGTCATTCACTCACTTGTCATGCATTATGTCCTTTTTATAATAATTACGGATTGCGTGCGTTTACTTCGATTGATAAAATTGTGAAATTCTTCTCATCCAGTCGATTTTCTGAAAATCTTCCAGTGCTACATTTATGATTCGCGTTTGATGTTTCTGTGAATGAAACGGTACCTATTGAAACATTGTTATTGATTTGTATCGGTCAATTTAAAATTTCCACTAAAATGATTCAGTGTGTGAATTCATCTATGATTCAGTTGTAAATAATAAGGAAATGCTATATGCATCTGAAAAGTAACGTTCGTGTTGTTGAGTTGATATATCGCAGATCAATTTCACAAACGATAAAATGATAATTTTAAGTAATTTATTTGCAAACTATGGTTTCCGTTAATTTTTGCAATTCAAAATCCCACTACACAGTTCCAGTATTTGTACTGAACTGTGATATATCAGCAATTCATTCTTAACGTTTTCAATTTCAATTTTGCCAAAATCAATCTGTCTGTCTTCTTTGCATTCTCATTTCTGTCTGTTCACTTCTTTAAAAACGTCAAATTATTACTGATGTTAAAACGTGATTGAATTTCGTGTTCAAGTGTAGTTAAACGATTGGATTATTGCACCGAGTTGTTTTCTGATCAAATTTCGTCTATAGGGTCGTTTCGTATACGACTGTTTGTGGATGTTTATGAATTTATTTGAAACTAAAATGGTTTGCCGAGATTATGCGATGCGCTTCCATGTTCTCTATGAAACTTCTGTACAAAGCGGTAATAAATTCTTTAACATCATCGAATTCTGCAATTGATAACGTTTCAATTCAGTCAGTGAATCATTCTATTAGAACGCTTATCGATCAATCCAATCTCACTACAATAACTGAGAGTTTCAAGACAAACTTGAATCTCGTTACAGTGACTGGTAATTGTAGAAAACGAAACCTAGCAAATGGCGTCATATCGTGCTCCCTAATGAATGTGAAGCGATATTATGAAAAAGATCTGAGGACATATAACGATAAACTTCAAATACGTAGATAATGATTCAGGAACATATGGTTGAAGAAAACAGTATAAAACCTTTGTAGTCTAAAATCGCGGAAGAAAGATTGTCCGAAATTACCTGTTGATTTGCAATGAGTGCTCTGTCTCGATGCCTCTCCGATCGCGATTGGCATGGAAAAATGAACTAACTGCAACTGATATATGATAGAATAATTTCGAGTTTGACAAGTGCAGCAAACTTGTGTTTACTATCGCTGAAGCACTGCAGTCGTGAACGCAAAAACTGGAGGACGTGATTAAACTAGAGTGCAACAAGCTGAAGTAAAACTTCACATCATCTAACAGCAACGTACTTTCTTTTATCGCATAACTTTTTATACGAGAGAATCTCTTGCTTATTCATAAGTGTAAGGTTCTCACGATTTCTTTGGACTGGAAATGATCAGCGAAAGTGCAGATGCTGTGCTCTGCCACTTTCATGTTGACTGTGCAAAAGTGCGAGACGAGTAGGTGAAGTTGCTAATGATAACATCCGTTGGTTCAATCAACAGCTCCTTATCGGACCCTTTTCATTTGCGTTCTCTCCTTTTTGAGACGTAAAGAGCAAAAATCGATTGATGTTTGCTTTGATCACTCTTTCGATTTCCACACTGCTATCAAATTCAGTTATATCATAACGTATAATGACTCATTCTTTGAGAAGTTGCATTTGAAAACGCTTCACAGTTTATTATCGTTGTGGTTTATGAGAAAAAAAAACATGATGCCGATATAAGTTTGAATGTTTTGCGTTTTGCGGTTCTCTCTAGGAGCGGGCCTTGGGTTTAATCAGAGGGTATGAGGGTTACCATTAGTCTAAAGCTTAGAGTTAGGCTTACTCTATGGCCTCATAGGCAAATAAAACTGCGAAACGTCCGAAACACTCACAACTTTGACAGTTGTCCACCGATCAGTTCAGCTCCCTGAACCATTTTCTTGTTTCGGCCAATGAGACGAGAAATATTTTCATTGTCTCGAAGAACGAATAACCCCACTTCGTTCAACTTTTGACATTCTCTTTATTCAGAGCCATTCCATTCTGACTGTAACGCTCGAGCAGACAAATTTCAATGGTGAACGTCGATTGTGTGACATTGCCAACTGGTGCGAAGCTACCATTGCTTGGATTGGGAACGTGGCTGGTAAATGATACATTTGAGATTTTTCGCAAGCTTGAATGATGACCTAACTAATAAGTAATCAGCAGAACGTTTCACTTAATTGTTTATTAATCGTAACGCTTGTTACACTTCATAAATACGTCAAAGCTCCGTTATTGAACACAAATTCGTTATTGAACACAAACCAATTTGTTATGTATTTTCGTTAACAAACTGAGAGAATTTCAACCAAATCAGTCACTAAATTACGTTATAGCTGCATACAATCGAGAACAGTGTTTCTCACGCTTAGAAGCTCGATTACCTCTTCGACGGTCTGGCAGGCCGTCATTACCCGCTCTCCCTCAACCCCACCACCACATTAATTTACTATTTCCACGCATAACATCACAGGCAAATTGGGATCCGGTCGGAAAATTTCTCAGTGGCATGAAAGAAATTAATTTTCTGGAATGAAATAAGTATTTCTAGAACCTTATTTTTTCCACTGCAGAAACAATATGGAACTCGTCGGCAACCAAAAACGAAAAGCTATGAAAAAAAACACTCTTCAGCGATAAAAATGGAAATTTATCAACAAGTTTATTTATGCCTTCAATTGCTCCCCATGACACCTCCAAATTATTCCCAAGGAGCTGGTTTACACCCTATAGGAAACACTGATTTAGGATATTCGGTCCTTGCGTTCTTTAAACGCAATTAACATACACAAATTCCTCTTGGAGTTGAAGGCCTCGGAAAAAGTTTTTTTGTTTAGTCAAAGGATGAAAATGCACTGTATAAAGCGATTGAAACAGCGATAGATTCGGGATATCGTCTTTTCGATACGGCATTTCTTTACGGAACTGAACGTGGCGTTGGCAATGCCCTCAGTGCGATGATCAGCCAAGGAAAGATCACTAGAGAACAACTGTTCATCGAAACAAAGGTTAAGTCATTGCGCTTTTATGGTAATGTTGTAGGATTAGGATAGGTTGGTCTTCACTGAATGCGCTCATAAGATAGATACTTTTCATAGTATTTGATGCTGTAAATGAAATTCGTTGCTGAAAGAGATCTTCGCAATTTTGAAGGGCTCGAAAGCTGATGAATAGAACTCGAAATCAGTTCGTTCTCCTCCTTCCTCACGAGCCTTAAATGCAAATGAATATTACTCAACGAAAACATCTTCAATTGCTGAATAAGGTCGTTTTCTTCAGCTGCCGTTCACAGCGCACTCTCCACCAAATGTTGAAAAAGTGGTTCAACAACAACTCAAAGCGCTTAAAACCGATTATATTGATTTGTATTTGATTCATTGTCCATGTGCTGTAAAGGTGCGTGATCCATTCGTATTACTTTCGTAATATACTCCTGTGAGGAGACTGGTCTTCTCAGATGAAGTAGTACAAAAGTCGTTTTGAAATCCTGATGGAAATCAGTACATTTTGTCTTTTCTACCGTTTTCTATTCTTTTGATGCGTTAATGCTTTTTTAACTAGTTTTTCGTGAATAGATTTCCCGTCGTCAATCTAAAAATACGTGTATTTTAGCTCATATTCACATGGTTTCTTGCGAATAGTGAATGCTACATAGATGTATAATGAGTAATCACTGCAGTGAACTGAATCATTAAGAGTAGAGTTTTAAGCCGAAGAATGATCAATTTGCACCGCTGGTTGAAAATGGAAGATTTGCGGTTGATGATGTAGATCATCTGGAGACGTGGCGAGCGTTAGAGTCTCTCTACAAGAAAGGCATTCTAAAGGTAAACAACTAGTCATGCAAATATTGATAAGGCATCCTTTCTTTGAAAGAACATTCAGTATTTCTCCGCATATATTCCACATGTTAATATTCGACATTTTCAAACACGAATGGAACTCGTTCAGATCTTCAATTGGAGTATAAAAACAATTCGAAAGCTAATTGTAAGTAGATCGATCATAATGATTTCCAGTTAATATTACAGGCGATCGGATTGTCCAATTTTAACAGAGAGCAAATTGAAAGAATTTACGAAAAAGCTGAAATAAAACCGCATAATTTACAGGTAAAATAATCAAGTCTTCTCGCAATATATGGCTGTTTATATATCTATTTGTTCCTTGTGATCACCTCTCATTGTTCATTTTTTGATGTTCACGATTGAAACGGTTACCCGAGACATTAATTGTGATCCTTTCTCTGTCCGTAACATTGAGTTGTATTCATGGCAAGCATTAATGTTTTTCGTTTTCGTTTTGTACTTCGAAAGAAAAACTATGTCACCGTCTTACAAAATTCGTCTTTGTTTGCCAAAAGAACAGCTTTTGCTGACCTTACAGATAGAGGCTCACTTGTATTTCCCACAAAAAGAATTACGACAGTACTGCCGATCTCGAAATATAGCGGTGACAGCTTACGCACCACTCGGTTCTCCAGGGCGGAAGGATTTTCGGCCAGATGGATTTTGGCCCGAAGGTGAACCGCTGAAGGATCCAACGGTTCAGGTTGTGGCCGAAAAACATAAAAAGACGCCCGCACAGGTGATAACATTCATTTTTATTTCACTGTTGTCTTCGCTCATTGCAATGAGTTGCTCTGTCTTTCTCGAAACTTTAGTGAATCATTTAGTTCAGTCACGTTGAATAAATTTTAAATATTCATGAAATTACTTAACAGCACATGCAGTTGACAGTGTTCATTAGAAGTCTGATTTAATCAAATGATACAAACAAAATATCTGTCATTGAAAGTCCGAAAATGATTTTTGATAAATCTAAAGAATATCAATCTCTTTAGCGCCCTTCGACGTCAAGTGTACGATTCGTTTCCAGGTTCTGCTGAGGTTTCTGGTGGAGAATGGCTTTTGCGTGATACCGAAGAGTACGAATCCGGAACATATTCGTGAAAATATTAATATATTCGATTTTAAACTTGATGACGAGGATAGAATCAAGCTCGATGCAGTCAGTCAACGCGTACGTCTGTTCATCTTTGACTAGTAAGTCTCGTTCTTTTAGAGAACATCTTTCGACTAGTTTTGTTCTTCTTTTGAAGTTGAATTGCCGTTGGAGATAAACAGTTATCATATCAATTGAACTTCAATCATATCTCCACATTAAAAATTTAAGATTTTATTGATAGAATGCAATCGATCATTGTTTTTAGTTTTGGTCATCATCCGTGCTATCCAATGAAGGATCAAGATCCGTCGAAATTCGCAGAAGTCGTTTTCGAGTCATTCTAAACCAATCGTTTCGAAGCATCACTTCTCCCGAGTTCTGCGTGTGTCTTCATTAGATTTCCATTTGATTGCATTCAAATTGCTCATCTATATTCCACTGAATATTGCCATTGCTGATTGTGAGAAAACTGCATAAAGATTCTTAGCAGTATCTGATTTGCTTAAGCTCGCTTTTTCGTTGAATTTTTTGTCTTACTGTTAATTTCTTTTACACCGCTCCAATAATGAATTGGTTCATTGACTTGAATGAAGATGACCTGAGTTTGCGATTCGACGTATTCCTATTGGTAGTAATAAATATCATCATAACACTGACGAGATGTTGTCGTCATATAATGAATACGAAAACTGAATGTCCAGCAGTGAGATGAATTTAACCGAGAATTATAAAAACACTCGGATGTGATCGAATGCACTCACATTTGACATATAAACGGATATATAGGTGTTATGAAAAGAGCGTGATTCAAGGTAGGAATTTTCCAGTAAGCCCTCATTCCTTTGACAACATTCACAATAATCGATTCGTTCGTATATGAAAGAATTTGATGATTGGGTGGCATTTATTCAATAATTGCAATCTGTTTTAGCACATTAAAAGATTCAATAAAATTGTTCGGTACATCATAGCGACACTGTTTGAGCACATTAAAAGATTCAATAAAAGTGTTACATCATAGCGACACTCAATTGAAATTGTAATTTCCACTAAAAGCAATTAACAAACCATCGAGCATGTATTCAATTAAGCCATCACAGCGAGTGCCAATAACCGATCGCGTATAAATGTAGTACTGCTGATCATATCTTGTTCACACACTCACATACGTTTATGCGCTCCATATCGTACTTTCGTCTAATATTAAGCGAATCACACTGGATTCCATCACGTCGGATTCATAGTTGTTTTATTTGATCATAACTAATGCCCCTTCAGGGTTTCGACGAAAATTTTGCTTCATGACAAAAACATGAACGGAACTAATGCCTCGATCCCGTGAGATCCGCGGATTTCGTACCCATTCGGTTGATTCGCTCAATTATGCGATGAAATATCAGTGATTTGTATCGTTCATTAATCCTGACAACGTGATACATGACTGAAGGAAGAGCGTATTTACGAATATAATTATATTTTCACACATATTTCCTTTTATTTTCTTTAAAATTCTCGCCGATCATGCAATCGATCCAATAGTGCAAAAGAAATTGATGAAAAATTTGATAGTCCCATTCATTCTTTCGACATTTCGATCCAAAATGAGAAGCCTTGACAGTAGCATTTGTTTTTAAAGGATTCATTTCGAATGTGGATCGCAGTATCATTTTCACTTGCAGTTTGTGATTTCTTTAAATTATAACATTAGTCGAATTCGAACAATGTTCGTAATGAATCTCATTCTACTTTGCGTGCATTCAAATCATCGTTTTGTTGAGCTATCGAGCAGCATCGCTGCATCTTATTTCGATTAAAATTATTGCAGATGTTGCTGACTTCTTTTTGCGATTACAATTATTGCAAAAATTACTGAATTCTTCGTTGTGATAATTTAAGTAAGATCCTTTGACACTGTTGATCGAGGGAATCTCTGAGAAGATCATCATTAGAGAAGATGTTGAAGTCACTGCAAAAAATAATATCAACAAAAATAATGGCAACAAATTCACAATTTGACTACTATGGGTGCATGAAGAAAATAATGCGAAGAATGCAATCAAAAAACCCTCAATAACTTCCTGGAAACTTTTTGGGATTACATATGACGATTACACATGAGATTACATATGCAATCGTACATATGATTTGGGAAGATTATTATTCTTAAAATCGCTATGTTAAACGTTTGGTTTGTCGGGAAAGAAGAAAAGTTGTCATCCTGCTGATGAAACTGTGAAAACAAACTTCTTCGCTGTCATTTCAACGCTCGTTTAGGTTTGTAATATCTTGATCGATGGAATCTTGCATATCGTTTCATTGGATAGTTCGGACCATACTTCATTCATTTTAACCGCATTGATTCCCTTCAAGCTAACTGAAGAAGCTGAGGGAGGAGAAGATTAGGTAGGAATCGGAGACAACACTGATAGGAATGACGAGTTGAAACTACAATCGAGCCTCAATGTCAACGCATAAAGCATACAAGTCATTGGAATTGGTTGATGACAGAGTGGAATGGCTGAATACTTTGCAGGATGCATCTGCACATATCACTGCAGAGTTCAAAGTATCTTTTTAAATTTCAACTTTACGTTCTAAGTATTGACGATTTCTTCATACGTTTATCTCAAGAGTGCTATCTCATGAACCAATCTTCTCACTTCCTTTTTCACACTTATCAAAATTTTAAATACGGTCAAAAATTACCATCCCCCAAAATTGTTGGGTAATGGAATTGAGCTCGCTGGAGTGAAATGTTCCATATTTGCTCCTGTCAAAAAAACCCCGCTAACAGTTTTAATTGAACTGAATTATCGAATTAATACTTTTAGGAAGGTCATTTTTCAGCGATGAAGCGACTAATGTAAACGATGAAAACAATTCTGTTTGATAACATTTTGAGAAACCATCCTCGTTCATGAATAGCACTGGAATTGGTGATGACGGGTGAGGGAATAACAGATGCTGTGAGAGAGAAAACTGAACAGAATTTCAGCAAATCGTTGGGAGAAACGAAACCCTCTCAGACTTGGACGATCATCATTAGTGAGATATTAGTAAGAGATAACGTTTTGATCAGAGATCAGCATCTCTATCTACATGAACCTTGCTCTCTTCAAGTCATTTCAAGTTTCGTTGAATTTCAGGAAGTATCATTGGAGAGTTGCATAAATGAAGAATCAATGAAATTCGCTTCACCAAAATCCTTGCAAGAAACCATACAAGCTCCATCACCCACAGAATCATTCTGGAAGATGTGCGCTTGTAATGAAATTCGACGTGATACCAAATTAAAAACGCAAGTCTGTATCGTGTCCTGATCAGTGGCATCAGTAAAGAATGCATTTACAACGCATTCAGTGAGTGCATTTCTTAATGGGATTGAGGATTGACCAATTCAGTACTCAGTTTTAGTCTCTGACTTAAACGTCGACATCAACTCCGCATTCTACCAACCAAAATAACATGCTAGCAAACGTCACAAATTCCAGAACTGGTGAAAGTTAAATACTTTCCCAATGCTCCAAATTCCTATAGATCTCCCAGAAAACAATAGATATGGAAAAATAAAAAGGACCGATATGAATAAAATCGATCATGAATTGAGAACTCGAAATTATAAGGTTCTTCAGACGGAATTGTACCTTCTTCTATCAGAACTTCTTTCAGTATCGTAAGTTAGAAAGCGTCATAAAAATTAGAAAAAATTCTATCGAAAACTTAAATTCCATCAAAAAACGTTCAAATTTCTAAGGAATTGGAATCTTAAAAGATCAATTAAACAAACTGTGATCATCAGAAATAATATAATACATAGATGAGTGGAAAATGGCGATACTTCTGCCCAAAACAATGTTCATAAAACAACAGAAATTCGAATTTCGAGCAATATTGCTTAAAAAATGGCAGCCCGAAAAGAACCACCGAAATATCGCCGAAACCAGAATATATGACAGAAATATCACTGAAATCAGAAAATATCACAGGAATCACTATCTGTAGGGATGTATGTACTGATACAATGATTTGAATGAGTGCCTCTGCGCCAATTCAGATGGCTTTAGAAAAATAGCTATATTTCCTCAAGGAAGCAAAATAGCTCAGTAAAATATATGCTTTTCTGAATCAAGAGATTCCGTTGGATCGACTGGTGTACAAATATTCATATGTTAACGGGCAAACTTGAGGGTACAGTAGGCTCGAAGATGGCAAACCGTATATGATTGAGAAAATAGTTACATCTCCTCAAGAATACATAATCGCTCGGCAAAATATGTTTTTCTGAAAGTAGAGATTCTGAGCAATCGAATGCTGCCAGAAAATTCATATGTTACCAGGCAAACCTTAGGGTACCGGTACTTTGAGGATTGTAACGCCTATAGTGCTATACTAATGTATGCAACTGATTCATAGTGATGCAATGTATTTGAATGAGTGCCTCTGCGCTAATTGAGATGGCCTTAGAAAAATAGCCATATCTCCTCAAGAATACAAAATCGCTCGCCAAAATATGTTTTTCTGAAAGTACAGGTTGTGAGCAATCGAATGCTGCAAGAAAATTCATATGTTCCCAGGCAAACCTGAGGGTACCGGAATCAATCAAAATACTGACAATGAGTAGTTTTTGTGACACACGTGCTGTCTTCCAAGAAAGTAAATTGAAAGCTGCTTTCTGAGACCGAGTGGTAAGTAGTAAGTGTCTAAGAGTGGACATGTTTCCTATGAAATGATAAAATCATGTTAAAATCAAGAAATGCAAATCAAGTGATTCAACAGCAATAATCATCGAAACATATTTGACGAAAATACTTGATGAAAAACACAACTAAAATTCACTTTCATTCAGCATGGCATTTTCCAAGCAATCTCATTTCGTAATCATCTATTTGAGTGAAGCCGGCATTTATATTTCGAATGGAACATATCAAGATATCAGTGTAGTCGATATCAATGTTTTTTTTCAAATATCCTTTAACATTTCTCATGCACTTTATTGCATCTGCCAATGCACTTACGCTTCCTCGATATGATGTTGTCGAAGTTCCCTCTGACGTGATTTCTCATGAAATAGCTGCCAGCGAGATCACCACGTCATATTTGTGCGTTTCGAGTAATCTTTTGACTTCATCAAGTGAATAAACAACATTTCGATGATCAAACATCCATAGTGTGAAGTAAAGTTCACAATCTACGACAGTGAAAACTCAATCATCATATCACATCAGTATCCTTCGATGGTAACATGGGCTCCATAAAGCGTTCCACGATCATTTTCCTTTCTGATGGTTCCTTCATTGAAGCACATCAGCTGTTTTAAAGCTTCAATTTCACAATTCATTTCGTTCAAGTAAACGATGCATTTGCACTTAGCTTTTGCTGAGGAAATTGCTGATGAATAAAAAAGAAATAGTCATATTATCGGTGTCATACGTCACGAAATGTGTTGACTGTTGCTTTGCCGAGCGTTATTATTTAGTGGTTTATTGAGCAAAGTTTCAGTTCTTAAATATGTCTACTGCATACAACGCCTTCTCAGTTATCATTCAAACTGATCAGCGAATGTCTGATATGTTCAATATAAAGGTGTTTCTTTTCACACGCTTCCGGTTTGCGTGCAACATGAAAGAAGTGCAGTGCGATGTACATTTACGAATGCATCTAGTTCATAGCAGTTTCGGAGACGTGTGCATTTTCTACGTAAAATAAATGTGCAAATTGTTTGATTTCTTCTCCACATTGTGCAGATAAGATAGCATCTGTTTGTTGCATGTTAAAACCTAAAATTACCGATCATAATAAAAAGACCATCATATTCGCTGCAGTTCGACTTTCAGAAACACATTTATGCATGTATAATAATCGAGAATGAATTGATCGAACACATTTTTTCGTAACTTTCCAAAGCTTTTTCAAGGCTTCTAATCATCCAGGTTACTTTGTAAGTTTTTTATCGTTAAGTGGGTCAGAAATGTTTCAAGTCGCTGAGAGCAAAATCCTGAAAAGAATTAGTTGTGTGAATAATTCACACCTCCGTTGATCCGTTGTATTGTTCAATCGAAGCAACCTCATGGAATGCAGTAGACTGAGAGAATATCAGATGGAAAAGCCAACCTCGCCTTCATAAGTATTGAATACATTGGGTGTCACAGAAGTCTGAAGTTCGAAAAAAAAGAGTTTTGATAGAGCATCTAGCAATTCTGGTAATGCTGACGGTTTCAGCCGCCTTCCCCCATCCAACTTTTCCTACAGAGTAAACCTGTTTCAATTCTGAACGCCTTTGCGCTACCCTCTGTCTCATCAGGCATTCATTCGTAAATAGTGTTGGGTCGGTGACCACCGAAAATCGGTCGGTAATCACCAACGGTTTTGCGGTGGTCCCCGACCGTGGGTGATTACCGAGTTGCGGTGATTACCGACCCGTCGGTGACCACCAACCGCAACCGACACAGTGCGTGCTCGGTCAGTGACGGTGGCAAACCGCCAGGCGGTTGCAACCAATCGGCAACCAACCGATGCTCAAACTCATGCGGTCGGTGAATACCAAGTTGCGGTAATCACCGACAGGGCTCTCGGTCGGTGACCACCGAGAAAAATCTTGCGGTTCCCAACACTATACGTAATATAGGATGACGATCGTCTTATCCCTTTGTGTTTGGATGATCACCTTATAGTGCCTTATTGATGAAATCGAACTTTTTTGTGTACTGCTTGGATGACTTTATCCGTTAATGCTTATGTGCCATTAATCCTTTGTGCTTCGTAATATTACCCAGTGTTATTACAAGTAAACGCCGAAAGAAACCCTGATGTAGACGAGAGAATAATACTGTTGTAATGGGATGAAAATATTGTGAGATTTAATGTGGGATGTGCTACGAACTCTTCGAACAGCACTTATAAAATCTTTATTCAACGATCAAAAAACGTATCAAATATTCCATTAAACTGATGCTACTGACCGCTCAACAACAACCTATCTTTACTTATGAGTTATTGAAGCAACATGATTAATGAATGAAAACATTCGGAAACGAGACGATTAATCATTCAAAATCAAAACGAATTCACGACAAAAAGCTTCGGATTCCGAAAGAAAAAACTCTTTTCAATGCTCAAAATCAACCTATATTTCGTATATTTCGCGTTAGAAAGGCATAAACATTTGAAAACGAGAACAAGAAATGTTAAACAGTTCATGTTTTGCTTTTCAAAGGAGACAAACGAACAAATATATGAAATTGGATAGGTGACAATATAAAAATCACATATCAAACAATGCCTTATATAAAAAATAAATACACAAAAGTTAATATATCCAAATCAGCAATAAAAAGTTGAATAAAGTCATTCAGAAGCGGAAAGAAAACAACGAACGAACGATACAAAAACTGAAAGTGCGAAAAAATTTCCTCTGCATACAAAAATTCGAATACAACAGAAATGAGACAAAACTTCGAAGACAAACGAATAAAAATGGGATTTTGAAGTTTCTGAAAAGGCGAAAAATAGTGAATGTTTTCAAGATTGAAGTCGTTTATAGTGCGAGATCAATCGAATACATTCAAGATCAATCAATCGAAAATATCATTCCTTACATTACCATCTATGCCATTCCCGATATCTGAAGAAACTCCGAATAACGATAAAGAAACCTCATTTAACACAGTCCAACTAGTCAAATCAGCTAATCCGGTCAAATTGACTTGCTTAAAGTAATCAGTCTAGAAGGATTTGACACGTAGCTACTATAATTGACACGAGCTATGTCCAAGACAACAGAAAAATACATAATTCGGGTAGCTGTCTACAACTTACGGAATATATTGTGAAGTATTGTTCGTCGGGAACCCCTACAAAGGGCAATTTCCTGACCACTTTACTCCGACGGAATCCACTGGCCAAAAAGTTGCACCCCGACGAACACTATTGTGAACTACACTACTATTGTGACTTACGAACTAAAGGTTACAATCTGAATCACGGAATAACTCGGGTGACTAGGCGGAAAACTTGCTCCTTATCGTCCCTCATTGCATTATCTTGAAAAGGAAAACCCTAACATGGAGTAGAGGCATTAGAAAATGGATAAAAATCTCAAAATAAATGAATTAAAACAACAAACAACGCAAATTTGACTTCGTGACAAATGTGGCAACCTGTCACCGCTCAACACATTAGCTTACCTTTCAAAAGCGGGAATTTGAAAATTTCTAGAAATAACCGTCACAAACAACCCACCGTGACTGTTTTTGGGGCCCACTGACCGCTAGACGGGTGCCGAAGTGCCGTTTCGCGACCAGGGGCCCAGAAAAGAAAAGCCCGACTTCCAGTTGAACGAATCTTCGGGTAGAAAACGTCTTGTCAGCCCTGACTAGTCCGAGCCAACAAGCCATTTACTACCCAAAGCACCAGAGCGGCGGCTGTCATTCGATTAGCATAAACACCTCTCCAAACCCGCCCAGTTTTCGCGAAGATACTGACAGCCTCGACCTCTGGTTGCAACTGGAAATCAGGTGGTACCACCTAGCTAGTGAACATGCCCCGTTACTGGTGACCCAAATTCCACCATCCAAAAGATAATTTTTGATTCATTCATCCGTAAACAAGGCCGAACACAAAATATGCGAATGTCATTCACTAGCTAGGCAGTACCGATTGAAAGAACTCTTTATAACCACACGAAGTGGCCGGGATGCGAAGTCCCTAAAGAGCTCTTTCAAGAACGAAAGCAACAATACAAATAAAAGAACAACAACAAAAAGAAACAAACAACAACAACAAAAATAAACGGAAAATAACGACACCCCCCTCCCCAAAACCTTTACACTTTTCACATAAATCACATCTAAAATGAAAATGGAAAAAATATCACAGCATACAATAAATAAAGCATCACAACATATAACACAAATCACGTCACAACATACAAAACATATCACATAACAACATATATAATAGCACATCATGCAACTTATCACAGATACTAAAGCATCAACAAAAAAGCAGGCATCACGACACCAGTTCTTTACCACAATTAATTCGTCTCCATTACGGGAAACTAACGAAGTGAACATATAAAGTAGAACACCGCTCTGGAGCACTAAATTTGTTATCTTCAGATAAAATCATAGAACAATATTTCTAACAATTATAGCATATGATTCATTCAGAATGAATCTAACGAAACACATGCAATTATTCTAAATGACTGAGTTCGGTCACCTAATCTGTTGCTGCGTTCGAAACAAAAAACTAATTAAATATAAACAAAAAATGCGGGAAGCATGGATTCATGCATTTGAAAGAAAACTTAAGCATGAAAAGGGATATTATAGCAAACCAAAAAAGCCATAAGATTTTGATGAAACTCATCGAGATTGACATTAAATTAGAAGCCTCTGAATACTTTAATTTTATG
>JAPYMA010000894.1:0-12800 GCA_035041965.1 Anisakis pegreffii | reverse complement strand
AAGGCCTGTCAGCAGCTCAATGTCAAGAATTCGTGCCGTATTCTCGTAGAGATAATCTCTGTGACTCTGAAATTGAAGAACTTTGGTAGTGACCAAATGAACTTGTTTCATTTTTGTTTTGCTGATAGAACTTAAAATGAAATTCTGAAGCAGCAGACTGTGGAACTGAACAAGAAGAGCACGTCCATAGAAAGCTTGACATAAGATGACATAAGCCATAATCTGCAAGTTCGAATGGAGAATGACTCATCAACTGAAAGACTTTGAGTATTACTTATTGTTAGTACCGTGCTGCGGTCGCAGATCACCGAAGCTCTGATGCTAATTAAAATTCACTCACAAGGCAGTTGAAGTCTTCGTCGACGATCGGGAGAACAAATGGAATGAACGTTACATTGTGGCACAATTCAGGTGAAATCTGTTGATGAGGCGATGCACAGCGGAACAAAATGACGAAAATATGTGTAGGTGAAGATGATCTGAAGTGCTATTTTGTTCATCACCTTGAAACGAAACGAAAAATGATAGTGACAAGAACACAACAATGTTCCCAGATAAATTCACCACTTCATCGAGATTCTTCATCAATACCACAGTTCCGGAAACCTTGGTTGAATAGTGAGATGAAATAACATAATGGTGGCATAGATGGTTTTACAATGAGATAAAATTGCGAAGATTACAGTATCATTTCATCCGAATCACGATGTCCATCATAATTGCTGTCGTACACTGGTCCCGAAAACATCATGATTTTACCGTACTTTTGCACGTAACCAGCAATTGCATCAACCAGATAACCCCACGTCCCTGCAGTTGGCTCAAATTACTTCATAAATTATGTCAAATTACCTCATGGCGACAAAAGCGCCTCATGAATGGATACCCTAATATGCAACACACAAAACCAATTCCCATTCAGCTGAACAGTGGGTAAGTCTTCCAAGCTATCATCTACTCCATGACGTGCCAGATGAAAATTTAACAACGTTTGATTGTTTTGCAATTTACTTCGGTTTTTGGACAACTTCTGCAATCGTGGATTCAATCTGCTCCATGATGGAAACTAAAGCCTTGCATCCCAAAGCAAAGTAATTTTAGTAAACGAATGAAACAGTTCAAGCGAACAAAAATCATCAAACCATTCGCAAACCGAGATCGAACCTTTGCAAACGCGTCACTTATGGTGTTGTATTGTGCTGAAATATCAAGTGATGCACAGAGACAATAATTGGATGTAAAAAGCGATTCGAATCAAGTAAATGAATCTGTTACTCAGAGGTTTTGATCGCTCTTCTCGAATGACCGATTTCCTCTATGGTACTATTGTTCATAAGCCCAAGCGTAAGCGTAATTTCATTTTCAGAGAATTGCTTTCACTTACCCACTCATCATCGCTGTCACCGCAACAGCGCAACTGTTATTTGCATAAATATTATTCGATGGCATAGCTGGTGTTACAAATCGCTTGAAACATTTCAATTTGTTTGGCAAACGTGAATATTCACCTTTGTTGATGAATAAAGATAAATTTGTAACATTTTGGCCCAAATTCTCGTTGCAGTCCTTCGACTCACTTATGCCTTCGACATAGCTAACACATGGATTCCTGCAGAGCAAAAATTAACGGAACATTTATAAATTTACTCAGTACACGATTGAATTTCAATCTCCTTTGATCGGAGATTTAATCGCCAGATTACACCTACGCACGCATTTTACACGGAATCAGGTCTGGTGACTCCGATTGTGAGCGAATTCATTAATTCTTATTCGAAATTTGTACATTAGATGCCTTTCATGACACCTATCATGCATCCTTCATCAAATGTATTGTACTTCGATACAAGGCGTGAGCAGATTGTTTTCGGAGTTCCTTCGGTTCCTTAATATCTCAAAAGTTACCAGATAAGTTCAGCTGCACTTACAGCTGGATCACTATGATTTTTAATGAATGAAAGATCGAAAGTGAGTTGTGGTGTGATCTTGTGATAAAGATAAGGTGATTCATGATCTGCAATAAGAGTGTGACAAACTGAGTTGGTTTCGTCCATGTTTCCTTTGTTATCATAGTTTCGACGAGTTGTGTGATTCGAAGTTTTTTGTTGTAATATATAACTGCATCGCATAACGAGATAATGCATTCGTGGCCATCAGTAATGAAGAGTGGTATTGTTGGTTGCGACAACTTGCAATTACTGTACATATTTTGTAAATCCTGCGAGTGCACACAATACAGCATTATGTTACATTTTTATCACAGTTGTCATTATTACTTTGAACAGCCTAAGAACAAATCTTCGACTTCTTTATTACCTCCACGCTAATTCCATGATTATGTAAGAGTAATTCGAAGACTCATTGTTTAGTTACACAATCACTTATGATTAGTGTTGACAACAACAGGCATTCGACTAACGGATTTGCCGCAAGAGCCTTCAAACACATCACCGAAAATTTCAGAGAATCGGCATTCTGTCAAAAAGTGATCTCTGGACTCGGTGTTGTATTCTCAGAAAATTTCAATCACGGTTGACGAATAGCTGATTACCAAAAGGATTTTTTATTGTAGGGCGCTGGGTCCTCGAATCACCGTCTGCCAACACCACTTAAGGCATTGACGGTTTTTCTCTTGGTTAATGAAAAATCTTATGAGCTGCTCTGAAAACACGATTTCATTTTTCTTATTTCTCCTCAGTACTTTGACGGAACGGGCAACTCTTTCACCTGACAATATTCGTTGCAGTTTGCAATCTTCAAAGGTGAGGTACACTGCGAAGAAGTGAGCCGTGAATTCAATTCAGGAACCTTTGACGGTGGATTTCTAAGCACTGAATAAAGGTGACCCTTCGTGCCGTTATTTAGTGCTGGCGGTACTTTGAGTAAATCTGAAACATACCAACTTGAACTGCACACTATCGTCAGCAAATGCTCAAAATTTGGTTTCAGAGAGGTGGGAGAGGAGGTCGCACGGAAACATAAAAATTAGTTCCGGTAGTTGGTGGAATTCCCGAACATTTGGTAGCCGGTGACTGGTCGAAATTTTCGCTAATCTGATGATTGAGTGCATTTCGACGAGTGGCTGAAATTTTCAGGGGATCTTGCACAGAACCAAAAAAAATCGTTTCAGCAGTTTCTTCAAGGGTCCCGCGCCAATTTCAGTTCCGCCTTTTACCGCTGCTAACACTGTTTTGCATTCTGCACATTCCTTTCGCTTGACATTTTCATTCATTTTGCACTGTTATTATTCAATGTGGAATCAGTGGTACATGTGCTAACGGAACTAGTGCGAAAAAAGGCCAACAGTTAAGATACCTTATGCTAAAAAAATTTTAGTTAAGATAAACAGCAGTGCAATGCAAAACTTGACAAATCTTTTGCTACAACGTGAAATTCGTGATTCATCGATTTTTGCAGTACAGATGAAAGTCGTGGCCGGTCAATCAATCGCCTGAAGACATTTTGCCTAGCGGACAGTTTGCCTAGCGGACAATTTGCCTAAGGAACAGTTGGCCTAATAGGCGAAATATCCATTAAAAACCGTAAATTAGGGAAACTGTCCGTTAGGCAAACTGTCCGTAAAGCAAATTGTCCGTTAGCCAAACTGTCCGTTAGGCAAACTATTCGTTAGGCAATGTGTCTTTAGGCAAACTTCGGTCGACAAAATGTCTTTGGGCAGATTGACCGGGTACCGATGAAAGCGATTTGGATTTTATCATTTAGAAGTTGAGTGATGCAATTTGTGACTGCAAAACGTTATCAAATCACTTCAAAGAAGTGATATGATTATGTTTTGCAGCATTCTTTGTACCCCGTTCTTCTGACGTGAGCTGTAACCATTTCGGGGTGTGTTGCGAAGATCGCGATATAACGCTGCTTTAAACATCAAGTGATTGAATTGAATGTGTGCGATACCGTAGTTAATAGTGTGTCATCGTGTCGCCTTAGAGTGGATAATCAGTGTTGTTCAGTGTCATTATGTATTTCGTCAATGTATGTGAAAAATTTCGAATTGGGTGGTTCTCGATGATGTTATTTGTTGGAATGTGATTGGTATTTGATGTGTTTTATTTAATTAATTACTCCATTAGCTACTTTCTTGTTGATAGGAATGTTGTTTAATTAAGTGATCGCGCATTTGATTTGATTGAATTAATTGTGGTTTAATTACCCAAGTTTGAGGTGATAAAATAATTTGGAACGTCAAGGAAGAGGGACGTACTCAATTTTGACTGAATATCCAAACTGTTCAGATGAAAATAGGATCACCTCAAACTGGTAATTGTTAGTTCGTTGCCACTGTAATAATCTGGGGTCATCGCTGACTCATCTTCACTGTTGTTGCTGTTAATATTGAACGAATAACATAATTTCGTTCGCTAGTATTGATCGTATTCAAGTAATTCACGAATCAACCTAATCCACTGAATCTCCTGATTACTCTACATCGATTCTGTGGAAGTATTGAATTCTCTTCGTCAACAACTAGCGCCGGCGCAACTTTACTAAGCTAAACATCAACCCTTCGGACAGAAACGCAAACCAGACACCAGATCGGACCGCAAGGAAATATCTTTGGTGCAAATTCGTTGTTGCTGTGAGTTATTGTTCGAATAGTTTTCTGTGTGAGGTCATTGAGTTGATTGAATTGAGGTTGTTGTCGTGTTTGGTCACTGCTGGAATAATTTCAAGTTACTATTGTCGTTTTCTTGTTTGTTGTTATCGTTTGTGGCTAATAAACTCATCTTTGCTGTGCTACGAACCTGTCACAGTGTCTCATATACCCATCACGGTATTTCGAGAACCGGAAAGAAACTATCTTTGTTGTGAAATTCACGACAGGGTGCGCATTTCGGAACATCACAGAAAAGGGGACTCACCAGCGAACAAATTGTATAGTTGCACATTTTGGAATTCAGGTATTTCTTTCTTTTCAGCGATATCCGGACCGATAGCAACAAAGATTGCTCTCATACTCACGAGGCGATTATCGTAACCGTGATTTCCATGCCAATGTGCTCCTGATTCCGCCTCTTTACGTGTCCTGGGAAGATCGTTGAATCATGTGCAAGGGATGAACTTCAGCGGGCATAGCAGATCGTAAAGTGAACCTTACACATTTAAAATGAGCTGTAATTCAAAATTGCAATGCGAGGTGAAACAAAAATTTTCCTACCTAAGTTGAATATTTTTTGAAGTTCACTAGAACTCGGAACCCGGCTTATATAATGGCTAAGTTATTTTAGTCACCGTTCCGTCGGTAAACTAGTCTGAATAAAGTCTTGAAACTACTCCTATCTAATCAGTCATATCCAGTTACGATATGCTACCATATTTGGGTACAGTTAATCCAATGCATCCCCGTCTAATTTGTGTTGTTATCACACTTTTATCATTCACTTCTTCCTTTGTTTGATTTGTATGATGTTCCACTTTGAAGCCTCGTCTTATTTTATTCCGTTGTTTTCTATTGCGCATTCGTTTTACTGTTGACACAACAAATCAACGACAGATCAAATGTTGAGAATTCAGTCCTGTTAATACGACAATTCAACTCATTGATTGTTGACTTCTTGTGAAAATAATCACTGAATAATTATCGCAAAAACATACCTGTAAATCAGTGCTCCTGGACGAGCGATCATAACAACTTGACCAATGCGTTTTGAACCACTATAATGGAATCTGGCAGGTGTGATGTGCGTTTTGAAAGTCAAATAGTTCTCGCCATGATGACAGTGCATTGGTGCAACGATTCGATCAACGGTTGTGTCTTAATGATCCGTTTATTGTTGAACTAAAATCTCATCTGCTACCTCAAATCTCCCTTTCAAAAAATGCTCCGCAGGCAAAAAACAATCGATGAAAGCATAACGTTTCTATCGTTACATGACTTGATTAAGACAGTATATTTGCACTCGATTGTCGATCGGTTATTATGAGAGTTGAAGTTGTTACAGTGGGAATTACAGTGGGGAATCGAATAAGATACCATTGTTCAACATCGTAATATGTCCTACGGCACCCGTGAAAAGTGCTTGATTGAACGGTTGTGGTAGTATCTCATCCATGACGACTGCGCGTGACGAGTTAATGTATTGCATTCCTGAACGAAATCATTGTAGAAAAAAACGAAAGAATCGACAAGGTAAAGATGGTGTCTTCCTAAATTCGAAATTTTGCATTGAAAAATACTCTGATTCGCGTTCGCCTTCGAATGGTGCCGGAACGCACGCATCGAACGAGTCAATTCTCTGATTTAAATTGCAACGATTCATTGCATCATATTCTCCTAAGCGTTTGTCAGCTTTTCGCTATGAGCAATCCAGTCACGAAACAAATTGATTGAAACTGATTGAACTTTTTAGCGGTTTCGAGAAGTAATTTGCTGTATGCTTTTGACACATTGTGGTTGTAAAATATCATGTTGTAACAGTAAACAAACCATGATCTGATACAAGAATCAAATTCACACATCCCATAAGGCCCTCATGGAGAAGGCGATTTGTGAGATATCCCACCACCGCATCTGCAGTTATCATTGCCTTTTTCACCTTAACAAATCTGTGACGTTGTTTGCGCATGAATTAGTTCATGCATTTGTTAATGCTAGCTGATCATCAAAGTTATACTGGATCTTTTGTTAAATTAGTAGCTCGTTGAAATTATTCAACCGCTGGACGTAAGTTTCGATTACACAGTGACAATCACAACTTAATTTACAAGTAACATTCAAAAACTCAAGTAGAGCTCTACTTATGAAGATTATAATTTACCACTTCCGAGTCAGGCCCACCGATATGTCCCGCTGCATCTGGTTGCTCGATATACACCTGGATCAACGACGGTCTTTGATCATCTGCTAAGTTCAGCCATTCGATCACCTGATTGTCACACAATTTCAACAATTGAATGGCGCTTCGATCATGATGAAATCAAATAGGTTTCCTACTCATTTCTTCAAACAGACCTATTCAATGTTAACATCTTCGATCTGTAGCGTTCGAATCACCTCAGTCATTAGTTTTACTTGAATATTGACGAAATATTCAAAGCGATAGTCGCAAAATACCTTATCAATGCGTTGTGTGAATGAAACGTTCGAGTCGTAGGGCATAGCTATCGTTGGTTTTGTGCCTTAAATGTGTGAAGCATTCAACGCAATTCAATTTCTCAACTGGAAGTGAAACTGAATTTCGTGCTAAAATGAATGAAATGCATCAAATGGCCTTCACGAATTTGGTTATTTCGAATTAATGCACATTGCAATGTATTATGTCAAAATACCGCAGTTATTACCGTTAACCGGTGATTCACTTCCTGGCCAAAAGTAAACTGCCGACTTCATATTGTGTTTCTGTACTGTGTTCCATATCTGCAAATATCTCAAATAAGCGTTAATCCGTGCAGTGCGATCTTGCTGAAGTGATCACTGAGGTTTTTCGAAGCCTTTTTTAAAAAAATTTCAAATGTTCCGCAAAATGACGACATTATTCTGAGCGATACAATGTGATTGTTCTGCTTACTATAGAAGATCAGATCAGATCAACTCAGAAGGAACTGTTCAGCAACTTTATAATCGTGTGGACAAATTCTGATCAAAATATGGAGATTCTTACCGGTTCACCCAGATACCATCCTTGGTCATGTACTGATGGCGAAAAGTATTGCTGCAAACAGAGCTGCATTGGTCATAAACTCTATTTCATTTAGAGTGCATTCGGTGAACTAGTCAATTAAAGTATCATGGAGCGTGATTTGACTGCATTTTTGCTTATTATGGTTACGCTGAACCAAATGCACTTGCAAAACTTCCGTAAAGAATCGATACCAATGAAACAACGTTGAAACGCCAGAGCGAAATAGGCTGATACTCCGTAATCAAAATTCTGTTTGTTCTCAGAATCTGTGTTCAGATCGAATAACGCGCAAAATTTATGAAGTGAAAAATATGAATGACTTGAATAAAAAGAAGCAAATGAGCACGACAATCACCCCTGGTAAATCCGCATCATAGAAATGGTTATCCACTATGCCATTCCAAGCTGGATATAAACCCGTCGCAATTGCGTAATGATTCGGGAATGTTTTAGATGGAAATGACGGTAACATAAATTTACTCTGAGTACCGCAGTCAATAAGTCTTTCAATTGCTGGCGTTATGTTCTTGCGCAAGTAACTGGCTCGAAATCCATCCGTGCTCATCACAATCAACGGTGGTGATTTGAAACTGCAAATTTTCAGCATTCATATGTAGTGTTATACTCAACTTCTTTTGAATCGGGGTTTTCATTGCCGTGCTTTGAAGCAATGCGGTTTTAGCATGCAAACTTTTCAAAATACTCAGCAAACTGCTTGTCCGGCAAGCGTAAATGCGATTGATCTTGCTACCAAACGGTCTGTTATGCATCATTTCATAGTGTATTCTAGTGTTTGTGGGCAAACGGGGTCCCTGACAGGGAACGCAAGGAGCGCTCCCCCGTGTAATTTACCCCCGGCTATTTTGGCAGGGGCCCCCATCCTCGTCCAGTTTTCTCCCCGTGAGGACCCCTCTGTCCGAAGATCTTCTCCCCGACGAACACTTGCGTATTCCATGATGAGTCTGTTAGGAAATACCCCTCCTCGACTGACTGGTGATGGCGAACAACAGCCAGAAACAGGTTGTCGATGGGACGGTTGAGTAGGCAACGTGAGAATCTGTTAATAGTGCCTTAAGGAAGTTGTCCTTTCAGTGCATACTATGTCGAACTTACTTCCTGGTGCATTTCGAAAGATCGCACTTCCCATCTACGATCACCTCTGGTGCATTCCCATTTGATTTTTTCTTCACTTCGAGATTATAAAGAACCGTAAACACTATGAATAGCACTGCAAATACCACTGTCGACACACTAAGGAATATGACGAGTTTGCAATGATTACACTTAGACCCAGCATTTTCGTTGTTAGAAGTTTCGGGAACCTGGAATACGTTTGAAATTACTGAGCGTTTGGATGCGATGAAATTCAGCTCAATGAATCATATCGTGATTATAAAACTGAGAAGGACAGTTTTCTCACGATTGCGTTTCAACATGAAACTATTCATTCTGATACCATAAATTTGTGGAATTAAACGGCAAGTTTTTGCAGTGGACAATTTGTTGGTCGCACAAATTTATCAGTCTATGAAGACTAATAAATTTGAACAGGCACTGGTTATCTGATCGAGGTATGCACCTGTAGTTGCTCAGGAAGTTTCGTTGTAAACGTTAATTGAATACCGAAAAAGAGTTCGATTTCATTCCACGGAACAGAAGCAAAATGGAGTTCTGTTACAGGAATATCTGCGATGTATATTAACGATCGTAAGAACAAAACTGGTTCCCAAACAGCTTGTGAAATTGAGCAGAACGTTCAGCTGCTTAATTCCACAAAATTGCTGATATTTCGAAATGAATCGTTGATTTGTTGGTCATTCTTCAGCAACAACGAAAACGTTTGCTCTAGTTGTCGTAATAAGTGTGCAATAAGTGCAATGCATTTATGCGACAGAATATGGGCCGATGTGAATCACCAAATTTCATCCAGCCGCCAGATCGTATGAGTGGGATTAATCGATGGCAATGTAATCTCACCACCTTACATGAGATGATGGTAAGCTTCCTTGACAGTGAACGACTTCGTACATATATTTTGCTCTAATAATTCAACAAGTTGAAGTAAAAATATGCGAATGAAAATTTCATAACCTCAGGTGAAACTTTAGCCATTGTCGAGTAGACTGCGGCAGACGGTTATGAAGATTAGCCAATCGTACGCTAAAAACACAACTTCCTCTAGATCGTGATTGTAGTTGAATAGGACACTGAAGCGATAGTAAAGTGTACCATCTAGTTCACCACATACCTCACGATGCCACCGTGATGTGTGATGCACATCGCGTTTATTTCATTCGCATCAGTGTATCGACGTAAAATGCGTTAAAACATGAATTCATTCAGTGATTTTATGCAAATTTTGTGCCACTTCGATATCGCAGTGTATATAGGATAATATGCGCGAACAAAACAACACAGCAAATCGGCACCATGTCACGCTGTATTTTCCAATCAGTCCCTTACTAATTTGATCATTGATCAACATAATGAAATTAGTAAGGGAGTGATCGGAGGGTACTCAGTGATCAGTGCTCATTGTCATTGTAATCAGTGCTCTTATCACTAGTACACTTCGAACACTTATTCGTTCCACTGAAATCTATTCTTACCCCTTCTCAAAACTGATAAGTCAGCAAATTGAATCAACAAGCAAACAACGAAACATTTCTCAGCGAAAGAAACGCAAACTGCTTTTATGCTCCTTTGATTTAATTGAAGAGTAACACAGCAAAGATGATTAAAGTAGTGATCGAAACTGCTTGGTATAGCATTCCAATAATATTGCATACTTAAGAGTCATTTTCGCGCGAAATCATGCTTAATGGGCAAATTTTCAGATTAACATCCGTTGGGGACCAAAAGATTTTTTTCCGTGGCTACCGGCAGGACAAATTTTGAATCTCGGTCACCGTCGGTTAGAGCTATGATTATTTATTGGATTGATATTTGGTTACGATTAATTGTGCAAAGCATTTACGGCAACTAATTATTTACTCGATTGTATTCAGTTAGCCTGCTCGCCTAGCCAGCGGGGTGGCGTAAATTGAGGCTAAAACAATGTGCACGGAAACGCGAGCATTGTGGCCAGCAACGTTACAAACGTTTGATAGTCTGGCTAATCCAGGTAATCCAGTAGGCAGTAAGACTCATGTTCCTTTCAAGAAAAGCATACGATATAAAAATGGATATGGAAATTGTAAACTGTTGTGTCGCTGAAGACTGATGATGAGCGACCCGAGACGACGAAACAATCCCTTACTTAGGACCAAATCAAGACAGGACAAGGCAGTGAAATCTCGCCCTTATATAGAGTCTTTTATATGCAAATTTCTAACAATAGACGACAACTCATATATACAAATCAGCAGATCATGTATGCTAATTTGATCACATATGCTAATTCAATCACTACACAACATAAACGAAGGCAAAAGTACACATTCAGCAGTCAATTTTATTGCGCATCCTAAATACGTTGCATAATATACAATATGATCTTTGGTGGCAGCCAGCGGCACAGTTTATGGGTACGTGGTTTAGAGTAATGAAGTAATAATAAGAAACAAAAAGAAACGCGTCAGTCTCATTTCGTACTTATCACGTTTCGTCCAGCAGAAAAAGTATTGCTGTTAGAACAGTGTTTCTCATGCATCGAAACTCCATTTCTCTTCGAGGGTCCCCTACAATAATTTACCAGTTCCACACATGACGCCAAAAGCAAACCTAAAACCAGTTCGGAAATTTGTTGACAATTGCCGAATGAATATGAATATCACGTCAGCAATTAAAAACGGGAAGCAATGAAGAAAAGACATTCACCAGCGATGGAAAATTTGAAATCTATCAACAATTTCATGTGTACATAAAAGGGAGGATGGAATGAATTTCCATAAAATCAACTTCGAGATCAACGGAAAAGCAAACGTTACAATGAAGTAATAGTTAATGAATAAGTGGTAATTCATGATTCGATGAATATAAACTGATTTACCGTGAGTTTCCAGATACGACAAGTGCATAAAGCCCCTATTTTGTACTCTCATTCTACCTGTGTGATCAGTGACTATGCATCATTGAACAATTATGAACTGAACACATTCAAACATTCCACTCATGAATATCACATGAAATATCGTTTATTACAGCAGTAGCATCTCACCTGTTGGAAATACATTCATGAACGATTGCGGCTGTATAAATTGTCGATAGCGACAAATGCAGATATTACAAAAGACATAAAACCATTTGTCTGAACCCGATCAAGAATTGTTTTTGATGAAAGAAGAGCTGATTGAAGTAGAAATCATTGAACAGCTTGTGAGTCATAAAGTAAACGAAAAAGTAAATGCAAAATTGTTTCGAAAACTGAATCATTCAATCACATTAATGAGAAGTTAGTAGTACCTCCGAGCCTTCTTAACTACGGTAGTTAGCCAAGCCCGCACTTAACGAAAACGTTACGAATCAAACAAAGATACAAACAGTGTAAAAATCAGAAACGGTCACACACACATTTATCTGTTTAAGTGACGAGGAATAATCAATGCTAATTTATGATTTAGTTTATCTGTTAGATCAATGATCACTTTAATTTAATTTATGTTGTAAGTGTTAGATGACAACTTTCAAGCTTTGTCGTGCTTGCATGCTAACGAAAGACCTATCGGACTACGCACATGCATTCATAAATTTCACGTCATTTTAGTAGCCAGCACCAGTGATAGTACTAATGGTGAGAATTTCTATGAGACGATCAATAGCAATCAGCGAATGAAATCGTTGCATCAAACTGTCCACTGCTAGTATCACTGTCCACTACAAATTGTAATAATAAAATGTATCAAATTGTACCAATAAATAATCAACGCAATTCTGATCAACCTCAAACTTAATCAATTCATATCTAAGAAAACAACCTCCTCCTAAACGCCACTGATACCAACCGATTTATTATAGTATTTGGAAGAGTAATCGCTCATTTCCGTGCAATTTTCAAAACAGCAAGCCAGATACTGTGTTAAATCTTGATACGAAATCTCGCCTAAGGCATCTAAGGAGAAACCGAGAAGGTTTTTTCGATGGCACACTCTACACAAAGGAAAAAATTAAGCAGAATTCATAGACGGCAGCTTTTCCTGTACATACACCTAACAATCATGC
>JAPYMA010000892.1:0-80848 GCA_035041965.1 Anisakis pegreffii | reverse complement strand
TTGATTTTGTCTGAAAAAAATTAAAAATTCCCAAAAAATTCTCAAAACAAAAAATACCTAAAAATCTACAAAATTAAAAAAAAACAAAAAATTCATAAAATCACAAAAGTCCCCATAAAATTGTTTTTGTTACTAATTACGCTCTCATTCGTCTGAAAAGAATACAGAATTTGCGTTTTTTGAGTATTTTGTCGTTTCGTATTTTTTGGAATTTTTTCGCTTTTCGTATTTGTCGTATTTTTTCGTATTTCTTTCATATGTTCGGCTCTGTTGAGTGTGTTTGAATTTCGTATAATATTACATATTTGGATTCGTACTTCGAATTCATTTGATTGAAAGGAGTGATTTTGTTTACTCCGATTGAGTCGTTCCCAATGCTTCAGAATAGCTTGTGTTGAAAAAGTTGTCGAAAACATTGACAACAATTTTCAAGATATCAAACATTCGAGAATTGTAAGAAGCCGAGAAATGGAACGACATCGTTGGTGATTTCGTATTTAACCTTCAATCAGACATAAACCTTTCGCGCGGTTCAAAGGCACGAATCGTGTGAAAATCGAAATCATTCAACCAAACAAAGTTATGGTCTAAGATCACGCTTGAGCTGAATGTTCTGATAGAATGCAATATTAAAGGACATTCAGGAGTAAAACAAGAAAGGTGCTTCAGATACAAAGAGCGATACTTCTCCTTCAATGTGCATGAAAATTTAAAAGCATTCTGCGCTGCGCAAGCGATCCGCGATAATCGATTCTCAAATGAATCATTTTAATTCATTCTGCGTTTTCCGCTGTCGTGAATATGAGAAATATCAGAAAAAATTCTTGAGCTATTTAGAAAATGTCCAAAAAATTACCCAAATTTCAAAATTCATATAAAAACTGCAAAACTAAAAATTTCAAAGAAAAATTCCTTGACGAACAAATAACCAAAAAAATGTAAGTGTAGAAAAATAAAAAATATTCCCGAAAAAGTTCCAAAATCCAACAAAAAATCGAAAATTTTGCACAAAAAATGCAAAATATTTATATCACTGTTCGCTTCGTTAATTACGCATTTTATCATCTCTGATAAATTATCCATCCATAGAATCAAATTTATTCAATTTTCCTAAACACTTAGAGAAAACGAAACTTTAGCATTACATTATAGCATCGGACATTCGTATAGCATTACATCGGTGAGATGAATATTGTTTGAAGGGAATTTTTTAAACAATAGTGGAAAATTTGTTTGAGAAATAGTGGTGGCATCCAAATGAGAGTTCAGTTCGGTCGGAATCCGACCGAATTAACTTTTCACATTCCGATGTTCGAAATTCCAACCGAATTCACATTTTGAGATTCCGTTATTGGGAATTCCGACGGAATCTCGAAATTATTCGGTTGGAATCCGAATATCGGAATGTCGATCGAAATTTCTCGAATTTTTCCGACCGAACGTCCGTTGGATGCCATCACTATTACGGGGTAGTTGAAAATTTGAATCAGCTAATTGAATCAGTCGTGAGACTTAATTAAGTTGATATTTTTCCATGTTTCCAGGGGCGGTGGTGGGGTTGGGATGGGTGGGCCACCGCCGGATGAGTTCATTCCTCAATCCTCTGGAGTGTTATCTGAGAGGATTGAGGAATGAACTAGTTTAGGGTTGGGGGTTGGGGTGGGGAGGGGGTGGGGTGGGGGGATGGGGAGGGGAGGGGGTGGGGAGGGGGGTGGGGTGGGGGGATGGGGAGGGGGGGGGTGGGGTTGGGGGGTGTTGTTTTTTACTGTTTCATTTATTTATTTCATCCAACGGCGAGATGATCTCCCCGTTGGACGAGATCCGATGGCGTGGTGAGCCATCGGATCTCACCGTTGTTCACTTCTGCGTCCACTCGTGGACGCATACGTTCAATATCGTCCTGTCTCATTGTCCGATTTTTCTTTTCAAAGTCTAATCCATTTGATTTCAGATCGCGTGGATCAGGGACGTGGATCGCTGAAGAACAGCTCAGCTTTGGATTCGACCATAAATTACGCAACGGAGAATGAAAAAAAACTGGAAAGAGGTAAAAATCATGGGGTTTTAATTATTAGTTTTCTTTGATTCTGTGAGTATTTGGTGATTCAAATAGGTGATGTGCATCATTTGGTTTAATCGGTGTTGCATGTTGTTTTTGTTGGTATGGGCTTTGGTTAATGCACCACCCATTGATTGCAGGCAATTTATGCATTCCGGGCGACTAAGAAAACTGATTGAAGACGAAAAATTTACAAAAATCGAAGACAGCAATTATTATAGAGAAGAAGGCAAAAAAGGTTAGCGATGGATTATCTTAATCATGAAGAGTTTAATGGTTCCAATGAGTTGAAGAGCATTGCACTCCTCTCATGTAAATTGCGAAATTCGAGCAATGTTCATCTTGCTGACAATATTCCTAATGTAATCTGCTTCACTGTACAATCAGATAACTTGAGTCATTATAGCCGATGGTGTTGAATATGATTCTTTGATTGAAAATTGTGGTGTTTTTTTAGATGATCACAATAGATTGCATAATTTGTAGGCAAACCAATTCGAAGCTCGAGCCGAGTCTCTAGCAAAAGGCATTTTGTGTGTTCGAATCGTTGAAGTGCATCGTATGCAGACATTGCGATTCGACGCATATCTCCAATTCTATCTACAATCAAAACAACAGCGAGAGGTTCACTAGTTATTCATGCAATATTTCGTTTATAAGTGAACAGAAAACTTATAGATAATATCAACTTTGAAAATTCCCTGAAGGTTTTCTAAATTTATTGAATGTTCACGATTCTGTCAGTATCACGCGCATATGCATGGTCTTACAATTAGATTGGAAATGGATAGTATGGAAATTATAAGGCAATCATCTTTCACTTTCCTTTATCACGGCTTCTATTTCATTTTCAGAATATACATTGACTTTTACAATCGAATGAATTCTTATCAATCAATTCAGTTGACACGTCGGGCTCCGTACGTTGTGAAAGTGGAAGTCTCGTCTGAGAGAATTGCACGGAAAAGATCGAAGACGGTACCTCCTTCTTCATTCTATTGAATTCCTGATTATTTGTTTTAATTTATGAATTTATCATCGTTTGAAATAGCTCTTCTGATGTTTAACACGTTAAAACGATTATTTTAAGAGTTGTTCGTGAATGAACGCATGCCTGCACTTCCAAGCCCATTGAATTAACGAAAGAATTTCAAGGTCGTATATTTTTGGTGCTGAATACCTGCGTGGAGAGTGCAAAGATATTGGAGAAATGGAGGTTAGACATTCAAGCGGTCATATCCAAACTATAGATCTAAATTTTCTTCCCTGTTGAGTCATGCAACCGGGAAATCGAAAAAAAGGTTCACTTCTAGGGAAATAGGTAAATGCATCGGATATGATTATCATTGTTTAGTTGGACAACAATTTGTTAAAATTTCTTCAAATTTATTTAAGTGAACTGAGTCATGTTCTAGGGCGTTGTGGACGACGGAAGAGGCGAAAAGGTTCGGGTTTTGAGTTTGAAAATTCTTGTTTTTTATTTCTGAATTTTATTTGACGTCTAGTTTCGAGTTTTATAGTGTAAATTGAGAAGTAGTGACTGTCACCCTAGCTGTTTAGGAAATTGAAAAAGAGGGAAGGGGGGAAGGTTAGAGCTTTTTCCGAATTCAATTTTGTCTATTTGATAGTGAGTGTAGATGATAGGTGTATCTTAGCATACTTGTTATGGTGTCTGTTACCGCACGGCAGGGCGCGGTTCGGATCCTGGTTTTGAATTTTTTGTCCTTTGCCTCTGAATTACATTTCAGGTCTAGTTTAGGGTTCGTTAAGTCCTACGGAGCACATTGAGAAGTAATAATCCAACATTTCAGCTGTTTTTGAAATAAAAAAAGAGGGAGAGGGAGAGAAGGTTGATGATTTTTCCGAATCCATTTTTGTTTATTTCATAGAGATGATCATTGGTAGGTGCGTCATAGCATAGTGGTAGTGGTGTCTGTTTTAGCATGGCAGACAAGGGTTCGGATCCATGTTTTGGATCTTTTAGTATTTTGTTTCTGAGCTACATTTCAGGTCTAGCTTTGAGTTTTTGAAGTTTTATAAAAGTCTCATTTCCTGTCTCAAAAGTCTCATTTCCTGCACCAAGTCTCATTTCCTCTGACTATCAGTGAAGAATTTTGAGTTTGTTTCTAAATTTTCACCATATTTCTGGTCTTATCGAGCTCGTGAGGGTTTCGCGAAACTCTCATGAGAAAATATGACTGATTTTGTTACCGTAAAGATGCGAGTATAGTGACTTACATGTAGCGAGTGCTACAATGAGCACGAGGAATGCAACTTTTGATAGCATAACGAATGAATTGCTTGATGAGTCCGTGCCTGTGTTGGTTCTGTTATATACGAACATTTGGATGGTTTTTTGAAATTTGAAGGCGTGTCAAAAATCTGTCTACATTCACAAATGATGTCTATTCCATTGTGTGGTCAAATCTCAAAATATTTTGAGATTTTTTTCTAGCCATTCATCAGTTGACTGGTTTTAATGCATATGATTAACACATTCAAAGATTCCTTTATTCTCAATTCTTGTTATTTGATTAAATAATAGACCACGTGAGGATGCATTGAATGTTTCGACAGTATTTTCGCAGATTGCTTCTGATCGTGAGGAATCTGAACAGAGATGAGAAAATGTTTACATACGCCAGATAGAGTCATTACTCTATCAAGTTAGACACATAACTCGTTGTCAGCACGGTATTACAAATAAAAGCATTAATGTCGTCTTTCCCGATGATATATCGTGTTTCTTGATAAAAAATGTACAATTTTAAATGAAACATACCAATATTAACTCATAATTACAACTTCATTCAGAATTTAGAAAGTTTAACACGACATTTGAATTATTGGTTCGTGGCCAACAAAAATTATTTACGCGGGCAAATTTTCATTTTGAAGTGTTCATCGCTTGATTACGAAGAAATTAGCGATCAGTTCTTTTGCAATTAGAGAATTATCGTAAATCATTAGAGATCTCTGTGAGAATGTGCTGAGGGGCAAGCTCGTAGGACGATCTCGATGATTACGATTGTCTTGAAACAGTTTTCATGTATCACTCTTCGCTAATATTGCATTGATTATGATAATTTATTGTGCGTGATTCGTATGTTCTCCCTTCTTGTTGTTGTTATCATAGAGATATTCTTCAGTAATTTTACCTCTTTGAGCTGACAAATTCTCTTTTGAGCAATCTTCACTCGATTCGTGTGTCTCATTGCTGTTGCTTTTTCTGTTTTGAGTGGCGCTGTTGTTGGGTTCGTCTTGAAAAACTATAATATTTAATCTATAAAATAGACAATTCGGTACTTCTTTAGTGGTGTAACTTCGTTATAGTCTTATGGGCGCTTATGCCGCTTTCTTTCGACATTAGAACTCCGTATTTATCCATTTTTGTGATTTACTTTCAGTGGATCTGAATTTCTGCGAAATGCATTTTTATAGCATTCAAGAACAAAACTCTATAGGCACATATATTCGCAGGTAGTGCTGAGTATAATATCCAGATTAAGTTTAGATGAAATTTGGAGTCAAATCGGAATCACTTCGGTAATTACTGAAACTTTGCTTTATTCGAGAAACCATCTAAACTACTGAGATTTCGGTCGATTGTCATCCTTGAAAAAAGGTTGACCATAGTCAACAGGTAGTTTCTCACATGTGGAGCGCATCGGTGTTTTTGCGAAATTACGATTTCTCATCTGTATAAAAGTTCCATTTATAGCTTGTTATGTCTTGCGAAGCGACCGTTCGACAGCATCCCTCACATTTTATCGGCAGTTCGGTTAATGCGATGTTTCGATCGAATAAGCAAACACGACGCCGCATTTTACGCGGACGGGTTTGTTTCACTGTAAATTAAGTTTTGGACTTTCCATTACAACTTCAGTGATTACGAGAAATAGTTTTCTCCTGACAATGGCAAGCGGTTCCGTAAGCAAGTCTTATCTGGAGACACTCTTAGTTTTCTCGGAATTATCGCGTGACGACGGCGATTGTTTCAGATTTGTTGAACAGTTACCTTGTCTTTTTAACGTGACTATAAGTCTAAGTAAAGATGTAAAGTTGTTGTGTCTCAGTGGAACGAAAACAAACAGTACACAAATTTTGTTTTTCCAATATGGGTTGTTCACATAGCCGCTGTATTGCAGAAGGTTCTCGGGATTGAACAGATAGAAGCTGAAATTGGAGTCAGCAGTGAATCGAGCAGTATGTCCGAATTGAACTCAGAATCGAGTAGATGCAAAGTTGATGATCGACGACAAATGATGCATGAATTGGCAGTCATTCGAGAGAGACAACGACTCGTTAGTGTTCATGCGAACTTTATGTTTATACGTTGATGGCGTTTACTATTTTCGCATCTCGTTTTATTTTTGGATATATGACCAAATGCCAACAAACTTTATTACGGACCTGCGATCATTTATTTGGTTATAATATACTGCGTTCGCGAAATGATGTGATTACTTGTATGATTGTTGAATCGTTCGTTATCCAACTGAAAACGATGAATTACAAAAGCAGAATAGAAATGCGCCACAAACTGGTTAGAAAAGAGCTTCAAACTGTAGGCAAGTTTTGTTAGTGTTAAGAAAATGATTCGAAATTCGACAGTAATATTCAAAAAATTGATCGTTTAAAGGAACGTATGGAATTACCAAATTTCAATATTGCCACCGATCGTGCACCACCGATCAATTTAACAGTCTCAACGCTCGAAGAAGAAATGTCATCTAGCATTAGAAATCAAGGTTCCCTGGCTTTATAACATTCACGGCCTATTCTCTTTTGAATTGAAGAAAAGGATAAATTTCTGAGGTGAAGAATGCCTCGAAATGTCACCAGAAATTGAAAGCTTCCGTTTAATCTTATGGTTTCAGTTGATTATGAAATTTGAAAAAAAAAACGTTTTGTACAAAGGTTGTACTTAGGTGATATTCAAGAATTGTCAATTTAATGACTGTTTTCGTCGATATAGAGAGCGCTAAAATTTGCAGACGAATGCGATGAGAATACAGAGAATATCGATCCTTTGTTAGAAGAATCTGAGCCAGTGGACGATACTTTATACAACAGTATAACAAGAGAGGCAGAGCAGCAAGAAAATACGGTGTCGAGCCATCCCACTGAATCTTACAAAGTGATGGATGATGTGTTGGCGGCATCTGGAGATGGACATAATCAAAAGCAAACACAACAACAAAAACGAAGCACAATCTACGGCATCTCTCAGGAGCTTCTGATTGCTGATGAAACGATACGAAATGATGCTGACGATCAGGGTGATAGACGACGATCGACGTTGATTGACACAGCGGTTGATGAGTTGAGAAGAAAATCATTGAAAAGTAGCGCACAAGAACCGCAGATAGCACAGGTACCTCTGACGCAACTACCTGAGACAAGAAGAGTATCGCAAGTGGTGTACAGCGCTGCGGTATCTCAGCCGAACAGTCAGCAGGACGAAGAAGAACCAATGGAAATTGATCAAAGTGAGTTTGCCAAGATCTGAAACAAAATTATGGTTAATTGTAACACCCTCCCCTGAGGTTCTCTTCAGCTCAGTCCTATTATATTCCACTCTTTGCCCATATATTTCATGTATCTTGCATAAATCTATCTTCTGAGTTCATTGCTTTTGGATGTTTTTTACTTGTAATTACTTGATTCTAATGTGCTGAATTCAAAATATTGTAATACAGCGTTGAATGAATCTGAAAGGACGCAACGAATGAGAACAGCAGCAAATGCACCACCGCAAGCTAACGAACAGGTATAATTCATCATAATCACGCATCATGACAATGAGAATTGTTTTGAAACGATACCTTCTGATTAAATGCGAAAAAGCACCTTCATAAGTCAAGGAAACTCCAACTGAAGTTCAATTTTTTTGTGAAATTTTCATGGTGATATAGCATATTACGGCGAGCAAACTTCCACTGTCGATTGCTTCCGTGGATTAGTTCTCATTCCAGGATGAGCTGTTAGCACTTCTTTGTTCAGAGAAATATGTTGTTGTATTACAGAATGAAGGGAAACGTGGTGAATGGCTGACTGATTTGGTGCTCGGAGTTGGCACCACGAAAGTGCCACAACCGTATGGTGTAGCACGGAAGTGGACTAATTCAGTAGCATCGAGAAAGTCTTATGCATGTGGACAAAGGATTGACAACAATGATGATGAGACGATAGTCGAAGACGTTGGGAATTCGAAAACAGCAACTGTTCGAAGTGTTCGTCATTCGATGGATAGCGCTATCACGAGACCAACGGTAGATTCAGCGGGAATTGTTTTTGATTGTAAATCGAGGATGTGATACAAGAAGACAGTGGAATTCTCAAAACTGGACTTCGTCATCCAGCATTAATCGTTAGCAGTAATCAGGAATGATGTTCCAATTGCAGATGTTGTCGTTACCAAGGCATCTTCTGCGATTGACTGATTGATTTTCAGAGTGATGTATACGACAATGTTGGTGAAACATATGTAATGGCCGAAACAACGACAGCAACAACTCACGAGGAAGAGATGGCCGCCAGAGCTCTGATGGGCTTGAGCAATGCTTCGGTAGCGACAAAAATGCCCACAGAGATTCATCAAAGCCCTGAAAAATTGCCATCGTCGTCATCAGCACAACCGGACTCAGTGAAGAATGCAGTAGAAAATGAGGTATCCCAGTCTTGTTTGGTTGAGAGAACCCTTCTCCACTCAGATTTTATTTTGAGTGCTGACGGAATACCTTTGATCACATCTCCTTGTCGTAGTCACTCATAAAGTATTGGTGTCTTTCACGTGTTGTTATCATAATCATTAGTGGGTTGTAAAATTATGGTTGTTCTAATAGAATTATTCATTTAAGGAAATATCGCATTCATCTTCTCAAACCGGCAATGATACAGCTGGTACTCAGGTTCGATATGATTTTACTCATTCATTTTGGCAGTCCACTCATATCACGGAATTCATTGGAACCTTTCACTTCTGCAGAAATTATCCAAATTTGATATTCATGAGTTGGATTTGGCAGAGAATGTATGAGAATTCCTGAATCGATGAAAAACTCTTTCTCAGATTGCGAGAGCGATTCCGAATATGTGTTCCGTACTAGAGGAAGATGCTTGAGAACAGACCGTTATTGAGAAAATCTTATCGAGTTTATGATAGATCTGAGAAAAACTTGGATTCGTAGGTTTGTGCCGAGACTGGCGATTCGTTTTGATTTATGAGCGTAATTCATTAATTATCCTTTGATTGATCGCCTTTGCAGGAGGTTACCGTCATCAACAAAGCTGTTGTCGATAATTCGGCGCTTGAGAAATCACCGAAAAGTCGTTGGGATGATGAAACAACTCTCATCGAGAATGCAGCCGATAAAACAAAAACGATTTCTGAAAATGTTACTTTTTATAATTTTAATGATATTGGTGCACCACTCGGTTTCAAGCAAAACTTTCTTTTTATAATTTTGTTTTATTCGTGTTTGTTGGAGGAGATAATCGAGAATTTGTGTGAAAATGTTTCTTGATAAGATCATTGTTTTATTTCAACGTTTCTATTTGCGATGGTTGTTGAGGTATAAAATTGAGCTGGAAATTTGCACCTCGGTTCAACAAGTAAATCTGAATGTGCTCATCATAATTCGTTTCTCTTCGTAATATTTTCGGTTGAATATTTTAATTCGAAATACTGATCAATAAATTTTAAGAGTCTGTCTCTGGATGTACCACACACTGGCGTGCCTGCTGTGTTGAAGGGAACCTTCAATGAGTCATCAATCGAAAAAATCACCAATGAAGGAGATACCCACAACGAGGTGAGTTTCTGATCACTGAGAAATTATTGAAACAGCATTGATTTGTTGAGGAACTGTTGAAGACACATTTGTTTCAGTTAGTCTGAGTGTTTTATTAAGTGAGAAAAATGCAGGGTAATATTCACAAATCTCATCGCGTTCTCATCCTCTCGAGCAACACTAAAATGGACATCGTTTTGTCAAATAAATGCAAATCTGTAATTGATGCAATACTTTTTTCAAGAGTGCTCTTGTGGCTACACGTTCGATGCGTGAAGAAATGTTGAATTTCCTTGACGCTTCTTATGGTGGTCATGCAAAAGCGCCGAAGAGTAATCGAACGTTGTTCTCTTTTAAAACACCGAAGAAAACTAGCGCAGGAAAAAGTAAAGTTGACATCAGACGACATTCTCATCATGTGACAACAGCAACGACAGCTCAGGTTGAAAGACGTTGCTCTTAAATCGGTTTTGGTCATTGTTGAATGTTCGATTATTTAGCTTCCAGTTTTCATTTAACATTCACTGGGATGTTCATTTAAATTGTATCAATTTCACACTGGAATAAATGTTTTTGCAGAAAGATGCTGTTTTTGAAAAACGTGTTACGAGTACACCGTATTCGGAAGATCAACCACACGTCTGTCCTCGATTCGCTGCACATCAGGCGAGATCGCTCTCACCAGCAAGGTGTTTATTGTATTATCGAATAAGTTATATTGCTTAATAATTTTTCATTTGATTGTGCGCTCAGGAGAGCCAGAGTTGATGCCTTCACGAACTGATCATTACCGATTCAACCTAGTGTTTTCGTTTGATTTCTGATCTAAATCAATAAAATTTCTAAAACACGTTAAATGATCAAATAGTTTCTTATCTTTATGTGCGCTGTTACCGATCGTCATGACTCGTTTTTGTTTATTATCAAAATCGCATTTGTGAGTAACGTTTGAAAATTTATCATTTTTGAACCTAATGCGATGTAATTGAAGAACAAAACAGCAGAAGAGTGCGCCGTCAACCCCTGTGAGTGGTTCCCGCATGGTGCGTATTGGGCCTGGCACACGCATTCTCCATTCACCAGTTGTATGTTTTTTAATTTGTCTGTTTTTTTTTAAATTCTGATGGTGCAATGCCACCACATTCGTTGGCCACTTATGAGCTTTTACTTTCTCTACTTATTAGTTTCTCTTCTCAACTTTAGACGTGTCAATTCACATCTTGATTCACAATTCACTGTCGCTATGTATTGGTTCACAGCATATGCAAATGTAATCAATTTACCAGAAACGACGAACAGTTTCTAAATAGATGATGAACGAAAATCTAAACAGATCAGTGAATTCTAGGTGAATGTGGCAAAAGAAGATAAGTCTTCGCCATTCCGAGTGCCCAGCATTCCGAGTACCACTCGTCGATCACAGACCACATCAGTGGCTTTGCAACAGATCGCTGACTACAAATCACCGGTAGGAAATTTGAGTCAATTCTCAGTTTTGAGAAGATGCATTGTTTGTGATTAAGAAAGTCATTGACTTCACATGGATAATTTATTCATTCGAAATTTTCCCTGATGAATTCTTGAACTTTTTGCATTCTGCAAAAATGTTCGACGTTTTTTTGTTGTTGTTGTCATATATTCGTGGTGTTACGTGTCATGAGCAAGACTGGTATATAGATTTTTGCTGTAATTATTGCTTTTTATTGATGAGTGATTATTGTACCTTTCGATTGTTCGTGAAGAAATACTATGAATCTTATGAATAACGCAGAAATCAGTGGAGGTAACCGAATGAGATTGGGTTCGATCAAAATCTTGTCAAATAGTAGTTATACGTTTAGGACGAAATTCGATATTTTGAGCGAAATACATCAAATTATTTGATTGGAACTCGAACGAACATTTTAGAGAAGTAAGGAAATTCAGCAGTTAATCGGAAATGCCGAGGTAAAATTCGTTTCCGTTTTAGGATCGAAGCCGTGAATTCGATACAGTGAATATCTCCTCTTCAACAAACACGCTACTGCCCTCGCCACGACCATCCGGAACAACGCATTCTCGAATCCCGGCGCCCAGCGCCGAAGAACCTCCAAAGCAACAACAACAGCGTCAGCGTCACTCGGTCAAATTCAACGCTGACGTGTCCGATGAAGTGAAGCAATACCTCATATCAGGGGGCACTCCACGTCCGAACTCTCGAAATGAAAGCGGTACTCAAGCTGCAGCACGCGCAGTGCAAGCCACAAGCCCGTCGTCACCGTACCCAAGACGAAGTGGTTTTGTGCTAACCGAACCGAAAACTCCGGCCGCCGGTTTTGGTATGTGATCTTGTGATATCCATTTTTATCTCACTGTTCGCTATTTTAAATGTTTTGTTCATGTCACTATTGTCGTTATCGTTGCTATCTTCAACCTGAAGTTGAAAATTCCACCATCCAGTCTTGCAGTTCATTTGGTACTTGTTGTATTGCGATTAAGATTTCTGATCAATTTGGTCGGGATTATTCAAAATCTGATTTCAGTATTGGGATGCAATCAGAAATCAGATGAATATTGCTGATGAGTAGATTGCATCGTGCTTGTGAGTTTTGATTTTGAATTGAATTTCACTGCCAATTTTCAGATTTCTCTCAACTGTTGTCCGAACAGCTGTTGGCGAGTGGTCCCGTGTGCCGTCGTCAACCCCTACAGAATCGTCGTTCTAGTCGTCTCCCCTTACCGAAACTGAATTTTGACACGAAACCTGAAGATGGATTAGAACAACAGAACAAGCCAAAGGTGATCTTTTTTGGATGCTGTTTGATTCTTTGATGTGATGGGGAAATTCGGAAACTGATCAAATTTTTTATGCAAAACGAACTCTATAATCCATAACGTTTAAACAATTTCAGACGGAGTTAGGAGATGCCAACCAATTGACAGATTCAACAGGTACGTTGAATTCGATGCAAATTTTCATTCTTAATTCGGGATACTTTAACAGTACACGACTCAAAGGCTCATTGGGCTGTTGTCGAAATCTTTCATTGTTGATTTTGGAGTTTTTTGTTCTTCAGAAAAGAGAGAGCCCATCCGAAAGATAGTGATTGGTGATGAAGACGATGAGGATGTGGGCGATTATGGTATGGATGGTCTCGAGAGTGAAGCAAGTCGTTTGAGTATTCACGACGATGACGAAGTGGACGGTATGTGTCAATTAGAAACTGCTTTGTTCAGCGCATATCAATGGAAAGAGATCCAAATTCAGTTTTGACGTGCACAAAACGTTCGAATCGTCAAATTCAATGATATTTCAGATGCGATTGATCGAGCGAAGGTGTGGGCAAAGGAAACTGTACGAGCAATTGAACAGCGAAAGAGTATTCGCACAAAGTGTAAGAAGCGGTTTTAAGCTTTTGAGTTTTTTTCGTTTTCTTCTGTTGGTGGTTTATAAGGATCATGTTGGGAAATTGTATGAGGCTGCACGTTGTGTGACCGAGAGAAATCAAGGTGATATCTTGCAGTGTTGGATCTTTCGATAGCAACGTTAAATTCGCCAGAAGTGGAGAAAGACTCGACCTATCGTCTTCAGAAAACGATCGTCGACAGTCAACAAGATTCGTTGGCCTTATCAAGCACTGCAGCAGATATCTCAGCGTGCTCGTCGCACTATTCACCCATCCATATAATTGCTGCACCCGAGCCAAAACACGAAGAAGTCGGGTATTTGGCGAAGAGAAAAATTGGTACGTCCTTAGATAGATGAAATTTTCACTCGAATGTTTTGTTAGTGATTGTCTTTGAGTTGTATAGTAACTTTTCGTTTTACACGCCAACAATTGCAGAACATCCGCATGATATACCCGCGGGTGTGCGACGTTCAACACGAAATCGTGTGCCACCGTTGCGTTCTTGGCTCGGTGAACAACCAATCTATCGAATTGACGAAAATCACAGTTCGTTATTTCTCGTTCATTCGTTCTATTTTTGATCGTTCAACAGTTGTTCGGAAGAACTTGGAGAATTTAATCATATCTGAGCGATCCTTCAGCTGATGCGAAATATTTCTTGCAGTCACATAGTTTTGCGAGTATACTGAATTAATCGTGTGAGCGCTCATTCACCAAACAATTTTTGATACTCGATTCTCTTGTGCTCCATTCAGTGCAGACGAACTTCATAAATTCCGTTATTGTTTTGTAATTTGAATCTGACAGTGTTATGAAATTTAGCTCTTGAACTGGTCGACGTTTCAACGGTGAGCATTCGAGATCGGTATCTTCTCAAGTATAATACTGCTTCACCAACTGTTGCGTTTGAGCGTGCTGCGCGTACACAAAGTAAGTTTTTTGTTTTCTAATGCCCATTCTTCATTCAAGTTTCTTTGCCATTCGTTGGAACTCCTGTTTAAGATGGGTAATTCTTTAGCGTTAACAATATATATATATGCATCCAAATTTATTCACAAAATTTTCATTATTTGTGAACATCTGAAGAGTTGTAGGATGAAATGGAATCTTCAGCGCTCAGTTTTAAGACAGTCATAGTTGTTTAGTTGCGCAGTAGTTGAATAAAATTAAGAGTGAAGTGAAATGTATTGCAGAACAACGAGCGCATGCAAGGAAACTTCTTCGGGAGTCGAAGCTGTCTCGTAAGAAACAAAAAATCACGGAACTGAAGGAGAAGCACAAACGCGCCGAGGATTTGGACGTGAGCACTCAGGATATCAGAACGTCTTCATCTGAATCTGAGAGCGACTAGTGAACGGCTTATGGCAGTAATCTCAACAGCAATCATTCCAGCAATTCACTATATCATCAACAAGGTGTTCCTTAAATCGTTTGAAGATGATTGTTTTCAATAATTCTGTTCCATTCTCGTCTCTCATAACCCGTTTAAATTCTTCGATGAATTATGTAATTTTTAAAGTGCTGCATTTCATCCTATCATATGCATATACATATATTCCAATTCATATGATATGATACTCCATACATTCATAGTGCAATATGCATTATATGAAGACATTTGGTTTGGTGTAGTCATTTTTAAATACATCCGAAAATGATTGAATTAAGCTGAATGCTTGTGCGATTGTATTGTATCGTATTTTGTGCTATTTTTCGTCACGTAAACGTGGCTTATTTCATATGCATTTAGTGAAATGTTGGATTTTGTGTAGCAAGATCCAGCGCAATCATTATTATTGTTCGTATTGATGTACTTCGTAATATCCATATCGTTGTTATTACTCATATTGGCATTATCTTTAATGGCAAAGTTATTGAGTTATGGCTCATTTCTGGCTTTTTATCTTCTGTAGTAATGTTGTGTTTATTATGATTATTATCATTGTAGTGATTCAAAATGGTTATCGTTGTAATGATTATTATCATTGTTTTATTGTAGTGATTCATATGATAATGATTATTAACATTTATCTACATCTCTTTCACAGTTTCTCTCATCCAAATATATGCTGAACTTTAGGCCGTTTACGTGAGTTGTATTCCGCTGATTTCAGTTATTTGTCATTGTAGTTTTCTTAGGTTATTTCTCGCTATGGGCTGCTTTGATAGCACCATGGCTGATCTATTCTATGTAATAATCGATTATGCCAATTCTCTACGATTTGTAGCAGTTATAAGACGGTCCGCTCCAACACTACAGTTGTGCAGTTTGAGTTTTGCTCGTTTTATATCCATATGATACGTTGTGTTATCGTCATGTATATTCACCTCACTTCATTTCATCTACTTTTGTCTGGAATTGATAGTGAGCTTGATGAGGTTGTATGTTTATAGGGTTGGTACTCATTTGTGTGTGTGTCTTAAGTAGATCGCATTTCGTTTGCATTGTCGAAAGTATTTTTATCGTGTTTAATTCGTCCTCATAAATATTTATTTAATTCTGTTCGTTGAGACCAAGAAAGCATAACCTTCACTGAAAATACAGCGTAACACAATTTCTGGTGATTGAGTGGAGTTGATGAAGAGGAGTAAAATGCGCAAAATTAAGTATTTTTCTCTACATTTGAGAGATCAGTTGATTTAATTGATTTGAGAGATCAATGTTCAATTTGTCCGCCCAAATCAAAGAAAGAACAAATAAAAGATAACTTTGCGAAGATAAAGATATTGGGATTTATTCAGAAGGTGGATCAACTGTGAAGAAATACGAGACTCACGTCTTCATACCTATTGGACGTCTAAAACAATTTCTAGCCAGCTGACTTAGCTTGTCCCATCCCGATGCTAATCTTGCTGAACAGAGTCAAATGCAGAGATGATTTTAAAGTGGCAATTCTCAAATGGGACCCATGAACCTATCGGAAGTCGGATTAAAACAATGTTGGATAGAAAAGAATATCTGGAGTACGAGCGTGAGGCTGAGACGAAGTTTCGCTTGATTTCGGGTGTCATTACGCTGAACCTAATCTGAGCTTGATCCAGTTCAAACTATTTATTTTTTGATGTTTTAAGGACATTTCACATTCGCATGGTCCTTTTATCCCTACGATTCTCATTGGGGGTGAAATTACTCGTTTTGGGTAATTTGGAGATGTCAAGGAGTAATGGAGGGTCGGAACTAACAGGGTTCTCATTCGTTTTAACAGTGTTTTCATTCTTTTCCTTGCTGTTACAATCGCTCTCATAGCTTTTCTCAACGAAAGTGTTCTCTTTTGCTAATTTCTCATTCATTTCACTCAACAATTAAAGTTAAATTCTCATTCTATCAAATACACTCTATAATTGATCATTTAACTCTCGAACGTTGTTAAGTAATAGTATTCGATAGCTGTGTTGTTGATTTCGGCTGTCAACACTCGTCAACGTATCCAGTAAATATTATATGCTACAGAATAAGAAATTGATTCGCACTGTGAAGTGAAATGAGACAAAGTGAATGAGAAAAACTCATCAAGAGAACGATATTCGCATGTAATAGCTATGAGAGCGAATACAACACGTCTGAAAAGAATGAGAATTCGTCTAAATCAGTTTGAAATGAGCATGTCACAGGCGACAGCTTTTCATGCAATCATAATGGATTGCAATTTAGGACAGTGTTTCTCATAGGGACTGAAATTACCCGTTTTGAGAAATTTGGGAGTGTGGTAACGGTGGTCTGGCGGATCTTCAAAAGGGGTAATGGAGCACCCGAATGTGAAAACCACTGTTTTATCCTTTGCGATAGTTAAGAACTATCCATGATCTGACATTTTTTGTTGGAGATGAAGCTTTCATTGTGTGTATTGCTGGTCGATTGTTTGAGAATACAAAAGTTTATTTTGTTGGATTGGAATGTTGCAATTTAGATTTGCTTCAATATGTTTGAATGATTTCATCAATTTGCTAAACACATAACATATCATACATCATCACAACCATGCCACTGATCAAACCTATTCTCTTGACCCTGAACATGAGATTAATGAGATGCCAAAGCAAATGAAATTGAAATGCACGGTTCTCGATTGAGGACGATGTTTATTGTTAAACCAAATATTTATAGTATTCAGATCACTTGGATCATCTGCATCAAAATTTCACCCACTTTCATAGCCTTGCTGGCCAAACTTGAAAACGCAAATAGCGTGAAGCCATTAACTCATGAAGCGTAGATGGAGTATTTTCGCGCATTTGATCTATGGTTTATCAACTGCTTGCAATTACTCATCTTTATTGTAATTGCATTGACATGCGGTTGTTTTTAAATAGTTGAGAGATTGAATTAGATGTTGTAAAGACGTGACAGGTGTAAGACATCAACTGGGTTAGCGTAGTATTGTAGAGAAGGAAATGTTGATGCACATGATTTATTGTACAACAAGCGCATTATGCATTTTTGTATGATAACCAATCGAAGGGAGTGACTAATTGACTAATGAATGAATGACACTTGAACAATCAGAACCTTAAGAACAGGTTATTTGAATATGGATGGTTGTTTAAAGTGGTGATAATTGTTTGTGGTCCATTTTGAATTTGTTGTCGTTGTGTGTTCATTCAACTTCGATTCGGTCCTTCAGCTACGTGTGTGCTTGTTATTGTGTGTGTGTGTGTTACTTGCTTGAAAGAATTCATCCAAGCTCTATCATGAAGTCATTCGTCAATTTAATCGGTGACTTCGCCAATATGAATCGAACTCCGGATTATAAAGCAAAAAATCCGCAGTCCACCACCAACACAGATCCGTCTTTACCAGGAGGCGCTCGTATTACTAATCGACGACACTCATTGAATCTGACAGTCGGCGTCTCGGTGAGTTTCATGGTTTTCAACTTGAATTGCACATGATCTTTCACTTGACTTACATTAGCTTCATATCACTCTTGAAGTCTGTCATTCTAAATGGATGAACATATGAATTATTCGATCTCATTCACTTTTCCACGCTTCATGCGTACAACTTTAAATCAGCACATCAAGTTTGTGATCACTGCAACAGTCGCAAATCCACGCTTTATCAGTTTCCTGATAACTTCTTATAACTTATTACGGGGATATTTTCTCAATTTTCGTCATTTGATCGGTTGTTATTCGACAGTTTCACTAAAATTCTTCTAATTTTCTCAAGTGTCATGTTAAATTATTCCCTCTTTTCCACCAATTTCTAATTCAAATTGTCACATGACCCACTTGTCTTTAGCGTTTGATGTTTGACTTCTTTCCTAAATGTATGCGGAACTAAGCATCACTGTAAGAGAATGTAATCTGTTGACATCGTGCGACCTTCAATTAATTTTCTCATTCACTTCGCAAATTCTTCACAATTTTACGAATTAATTCATCATATTAAATTTCTATTTTTATTGCTCTTCTTTGTGGAAACTAATTACTTTCACTTTCGATTCACTATGTTTCGTTGTGTCAGTGCGCTCAGTTGGGTGTTACATTGCACTATAAAAAGTACTACAAAAGACCGATTATTCTTGTTGGAACTCACTGGAATGTCACCCACTTCTTTGATTTCAGCGGTCAATTTCGAATTAGAACGAAATTGTCGGAATGTTAAAGTTCTGGGTTAGTTGTGTGATTAGTCTGGGAAATTGCGAATTACAGTTGGAAAAATTTTAAGTGTAAAAATTGTAAAATTGTGAGGATGGAAAAATTTTCGGTCCGTGCGAATTGTGAAAATGCACTGCAGATATTGAACACTTAGAGCATAAATAATAATATTTATCTACGGTTGTCAGAGATTGACAGTTGGTGTAAAGTGATGAATTCAATTGTGAACCTAGTGAGAAAGCAATAAGAACGATTCACTTTAAGAACTTTCATTCAATTCTTAAGAATTCATGATCATTTCCTCGTTGAGTTTGTTGATCCTTTCTTCGTCGAGTTTCAATACAGCTAAGAAAACAATACAAATGGATTTTAGCTCTGAATTCCTGATGGAATTTCGTTAATTCAGTGCTGAATTCTTGCAATGATAATGCGAGAAAGTTTCTGATCGTATCGACAAAAAATCGTTCTGATAGAATACGTATGCAAATTGTTCACCTTAAAGATAGAATGTAATTTGAGACGAATGCTGATCAGTTGGTTTGGTTGTTCGTATCACAGTTGCAGTGAGATAATTCGAATTAAATTGATTGTCCTTATTGCATTCAATAACACGTACTACGCTCGTCAAAATGCCCCCGTTTAACAACCCATATCATCCCAAAACATTCGTTATGAAAACTCTGAAGTGTTTGACTATTCAATGAATAATTTGTTATTGAAAGCAGGTATATTTTCATGGATAAGTCCACTTTTAGGTTAATTCTAGAACGCAGATGATAAAGGTATCGAATTTTAGACACAAAATTTTAGACATAAATTTGATTTCAGAAAATTCTCGCAGATTACTCACTATCCATTCAAACAGCGACTTTAAAAAGGTTGCTAGAAAAGCAAAAATTTGATTCTGGCATCATGCATCGACCAATTCCTCACTTTCTCACCGCAAAGCTTATTTGTTTCGAACAATACAAGTGAAAATTTTCGCTTTCTGATGGTTTTTGATGCGAACAGATCAAATTTCAAGCATTCCAGCAAGCAAATTTACAATTATTATCTTTCAAAAGAGAACGACTGATGGCATGCGAGAAGTGTCAATACATCGAAAACTTCATCGTAATAAACCAGAAACTGCAAAGTAAAGCCATCGTTCATAATGTACCAAAGCGGTTGAAGAAAACAATTTGTTGCCACTCGAAAATTAACGACAGTTCATTCAGAAGGACGCCAAAGAATTGTTCAAAAACAAAATTTTGCATTCAGTTCCTCAAAATGAGCAGATTTTTCTTGAATGCTCACAGCCAATTGATCATTCATTGAGCTTGTTGAACACAGTCATTTTTGAATATAATGATAAATGTGTGGGTTTATGCGCATATTGATAATGAATTAAGAGAAATGAATTACCTTGAGATGGTTCGACCGATGGATGCGCACTGTGCGCATCCATCGGTCGAACCATCTCAAGGTAATTCATTTCTCTTAATTCACAGTCATTTTTATCAACAAAAACACTCACTCCACTCAATGATTATAGTTTCACGTCAAATACTCCATGATTTGTAACGTTCAAAACAGATGAATTGTCTTACTAAAACAGCTTCACTTCTAGTTTTTCGTGTCCGATGAAATTGGAAAATACTTTTCAAGCGCACTCAATGCATTTAAATATTCAACAAACTGGTATAGGCGATTTAGTTGAAAAACGAGTTGAAGAAACAGTTTTTCTTGTTGTTATGATCACTGTTCAGTACTGGATGCAAACGGTTGTGTGAATAAATCCCGTTTAGTGACGCTTTTGAAAAGTGTACTTGATCAGCGTTTCGATCAGTGCTTTAATGCTTCTCCTTGATCACATATTATTGACTGAAACAGAGAATCAACAGCCTCTCATAGCCCTAACACATCGGATAGCCTAAAATTCGCTTAAACTTCATTGTTGACCGCAACAACTTTATTGAGTGATGAAAACGTCAACTTATTAATTATGAGCTTCCATTGCGTACCCTTACCCTAAACATCATAAAATGAAGAAAGCCCTTCATCGCAATTCTCATCGTTGATCGATCACAATGAATATCATATCTTCACATTCGAAAAATCTAACTGAAGGCTTGAAAAAACAAACTGAAAAACTTAGTGGAAGATCTTATTGATTGAACATCACCAAATGGAATTTGATTACGAAAAGAACTATTAATTGGAAGCATTCAATGGACTCATTTTTCGATTTTTTCACTATTCTGATTCATTATCTCCATTTTCCCGTTTTCATGCCTTTGTACGTTCTTCGAAGTAAGTGGACACAAGCTACTTGCCATCGTGATATTGTGAATGTGTTCGAAATTACGAGTAGCATCGATTTCCTCTGGTTTTGTTGTTTTTCGTTAGCATCGCGAAAGGAATGATGCTAGTGGATTTGATCAGTCAGTCAATCACTTTCTTGAGTATTCTTCGCGCAACGACCGAAAAAAATGAAATTTGAAGAATGCGAATTATTTTCAGTCTCTAACGGTTCATGCGCCTCTTAAACTTCTCAGCCAGACGGGTTTCGTGAATATAAGTTGAAAAACCAAAAAGTTTTGACATCGAACAACAAACTGAAAAATAATTGGCATAATTACGACATTATTTGGAGAATGCACTTCCAATTTGTTGCATTTTCGTGTGTATGTTTCATGATTCTTCTATCAAATTCAATAATTATCGAACACGCGTACGTTCATCTTCAATGCACCCTTCAGCCTTCACTGTTTTTACAATTTAACACAGAAAAATTGATGGCAGTAAAACATTCTTTGAAATGACTGATTACAGTATCGCATCAATTGATCGTCTTGTTCGTTCATGGCTATTTTTTGGATACAATTGGTGTCGTGATGCTGCTAACGGAACTAGAAATACTTCCTTCACTCTCACTAAAATTCTTTATTCAATTGTAGAAAGATTGTAGAACGTGTGTTCAATTGTATTGTAGAAAGCGTGCGTCAAAAATGGAAATAAATAAGCAATTTCAGAGCGATTTACCACCATTTAATCCGCCGCAGTTGAGAAACAAGAATCGACGTCAATCAGTGGCGTGCACCTCAGATGAGGGAATCGATGCGACCGCACTGGAATGGACGAAGATCAGAGACAAAGGACGCAGGCAGTCAGCGCCTGTTTTTGGACGATCCAGCGATTTTCATCGAAAGTTGGCACATTTGAGACAGAGCAATTCGCTGAGCAGTGCAGACGAAGAGGATGAAGAGGCTGAAGAAAAGGTTCGTTTCTAGTTAGCGTAACGTTTTCTCAAAGAAATTTTCCACAATTCGATGATCTTTCACGGACTTTCTGACTCTTCCGGAATTTCTGACTTCTGGAAGTTTTTCTGCTAACTTTTTGAGGAAACCAAGAGGAATTTCGCATAGAATTCATCCGTTGAGAGAAGTTGATTTGTATCTTGCGAGCAACTTCCCTTTGGGAAATTTCTTAGCGTTGATGTTAAGGTATTTGATTAGAATGTAACATGGAGAACACGTGGAAAAATGCAGGTTTCGTCATTTTTAAAGTAAATGGTTATTTCATAAGTATGAGTAAAAATGATGATACACTTGGTCTTGTCAGTTTGTTGCACTGGAAATTTTACCGCATCATGAGGCAGCTAGCAATGAATTGTTATCTCAGATTTAATTTATCAGTATCTGTTTCTGTGGCGCCTCAAATGAATGAATTTAAGGTCAGATCACGTCGTGATTCCAAGCAAGCATTTATGGATCTGCCGGAACGGACACAAGATGAAAGGGAGTCCCCAAAAGAGAATCAGCCAGATGGGGAATCAAGTGCAAAAGCGAAGCCAGAGGCAGAGGACTGTGAAAGAGGGGAACGAACAGAAGTGAAGATGCGTCGACGCACAGGATCGGCGTCAACGAAATCTGGCGCAGATCGTATGTACGCACATCGAGCATCAATCGTGTGTATAGATGACGATGATACGGCTTCCATCCACTCGTCAGCGCAATTTTGATTACCCTCACAATATTCGCCAACTTGATTGTTTTACGCGAATGCATTGGATCGTCGCCTCATCAATCAACTACTTTCGATTATAAGCACTCATTCGTGCGAAGCCATGAGCGGTTTTGAGATTAAGTATAATAGATAGATAAATCAAGTGCGAAACGAAACGAGTGAACACCGAAGGCAATGAAAATGTTTTCGCAGTGCTTTGGAAAACTATCCATGTTCAGTTGCGAATCGCACCTAGATGGTTTCATAGTCAGCAGCAGGTCTGGTCTATTTGTCATCCTAAATAACCAGTGGTTTTTTTGTTTCAATTAATTAATGTATGTGAAATATTCAAATAATGTTGTGATTTTATGATCGTTTCATACGGTGTATATTGTTTCAAATATGTCTTATATGTTGTTTGTAAAATAACATGAATTCGACAGAATTTTGAAGTTTACAAAAAATTTCATTGAAACCATGGATATGGTTTGAGAGGAACTAATAATCTGCTTTGAAGATCAGTGACGATTCAGTGACTGTTGTTAGCATTACAGGCGATTTTATCAAGTAAATTTGATCGAGTGATCAGATGAATAGTTTCCATGAGCAAGCAGATTTCAGTAGTGATATAATTTTTTATTTACGAATCTCCACTTCCTGAACCGAAACTGGGATCACGTTTGAGATGATTCGAGGGTTGGGATAAGCGTGATCTCCAGCAACATGACTGCGAGCTCCACCTTCAGTTTGTTGTTCACGTTTTCCAGAAAACCACAAAAAAGATGTAATTAATGAAATTAGTGGGACAGTTGATGGTGTTCATAGCAAAAAAACCGCTATGAAATTTGCTTGTTGTGATTGAGGGATTGGCAGCATTTGCTTGAATGTAAATATCGTTGTGGAATGTTAAGTTAGTGATAACTGAAAGTGATAGTGATGAAGGAAACGTCAACTTCATATTCATTTTCAGTTCGGTTTTTTGTTTTCGAATGATTATCGTCTCATCAGTTTGATCAGTCGAATGAAGAAAAACAAGCTAAAACAATGCTTTCTTCGTGGTCCAATTATCAATTTTTATCTCATCAAAAAATTTGTGTTATTTGTTGATGTGTGTAGTTGATGTGTTGTTCATTTGATTCAATAATAAAGTTTCCTAACCAAATAAATCAAAAAGCCCTTCACATATCATTGAACCTGTTTTGGTTGAAGTGAAGTTAATTGAAGTGAGTTGTTGTTTCATCATATTACAACCATTATCATTGTTTTCCTGTTCTACTAATCTTTAAACCTAATCAGCCAACCCATACCTGACGTCATAAAATTATCAACAATTACAACCACATCCCTTCCATGTGTAGATCGTCTGATAGGAATTCGAGTTATTCCATGAATTTAGAAACTCAGCGAGTCGTTTCTGAACTACCCGTTCTAAGACCGAAGGAAGTTGTACGTCTTAAAAATGATCTCAAAAACTCATGGATGTTAGTAATTTCGTTTCAAATCCCAATTATTCAATACGAGGGATTATTTGATTGATTGACTGATTGATTAAATCAAATTACGAGATTTGATTAAAGGTTGATTTTCAATATTTCCAAGCAACCCTAACATGCGATGGTCAAGCAAACATTCAGCGTAGAGCTACGAAAAGACGGCAATGATGATCGTCGACCTGTACGGCATAAGGACTCATGTGTTGAAACAATATATTAGTCGCATAATAATTCAGTGATAGTTTGATGAACGATCATGTGACATTACTGTCCTTAATTAGTTATCAACAATAACATCTTCAACTTACTAACGTGATTCATTCAAAAGTTATCGACTGCTACGGTCAAGATTGGGTAGCTTTTAGTGCTAGTTCTAAGCCTCATAGAAGTAGTGGAATGTTTACACAATTCATGACGGGTATCCTGTGTGAACACGTTGAAACAAACACATATGCAAAAGATTGCAACAAACTGAAGTTTCTCATCGGAGCACAAGGAATTGGCATCTACGGAGACGAGGGAGGAAGCAGAATGACGGCAGCTCATTGCTAAGGTTCTTAACTCACTCAAACGACGGGAGCCACAGCAGTTAGTTAAGGTTAACAAATATTAAAATGGTAATGAAGCTCGTGGAATGAAGCCGGCAAGATTATGAGTAAACGAAGGTTGCTAATAATCTTCTAGCGTTAGTGAGGACCAGTTCATTCTCGATGTTAAGATATTATATCCACTTCAAAGCCGTTTGAAGGGGAAATGTTCATTCGACTCTGAAAACTGTCAAATATCACGACTGACAATTCGTATATTCTATGATACCAGTGCTAACTGGAAAATTAACTATGCAACATTCTTGTTGCAGTGTATTCCATGACAGTTTATGATATGCCCATAAAGCATCGTGACTCGTCAAAAAAGCAATAGTGTCAAACATTCAATTTTTTTTGAATACTTCCAGGTGTGACAGAATTTGTTTTAATCAAAACGTGCATGAGTGTAAATCAATTCTTCCTACGACCTTGAACGTGAAAATAGTAATTCTCAAATTAGTTAAGTCAACAGTAATAAATAAATGATCGAATCAAGACTAACTCATACAGCCGTTTTGAAACAAACACGATTAATAACGTTCAATTTATTAATGTTCCTCATTGTTGCTGTCTATTTATAAATATACAAGAGCATGTTTTTATGAGTTATTTGAATTGATGTTATTCGAAATTGTAGTTGAATTAAGAAAGTATTTGAAGAATGCAGTCGATAATTGATGGATGTTATTTTGATCGTAATTGCTTGCTGTTCCATTCACATTGGTAATACAGGTCGTTGCTATCACTGTAAATCAATTTATACATTACTGTCGCACTATAGAGGTCACCATGTTCAACCTAACGGTACTCTCAGGTTTGCCCAGTAACATAGTAATTTATATACACCGTTCGATTCTGCAGAATCTTTGGATTCAGAAAGACAAATATATATAGTTGAGCAATTCTGCTACTTGATGAGATCTAGCTATTTTCTTAGAGCTATCTCAAACTATGTGGGTTACCATTTTCAGGCTAACCGTACTCTCAGGTTTGCCTAGTAACACAGCAATTTCTCTACACCGTTCGATGCAGCGGAATCTCCAGATTCATAAAATCATATATTTTGCTGAGGAATCTTGCTTACACGAGGAGATATAGCGATTTTATTGAAGCTATCACAACTAGCGCATTCGCGCTCATTCATCTAAATTGTGTCACTATAGATCAATATATGCCTTACTATAGCAGTATAGGGTTGCCATCTTCGAGGCTACCATACTCTCAAGTTTGCCCAGTAACATGTGAACCTCTTTACACCGTTCGATCCAGCTAAACCTCTAGATTCAGAATATTATATATTTTGCTTAGCAATATTGCGTATTTGAGGAGATGTAGCTATTTTCCTAATGCTATATCAATATAGGAGTTACCATCTTCAAACCTACCGTACTCTCAGCTTTGCCCAGTAACATATAGACTTCCTTGCATCATTCGATTCAGCGGAATCTCTGCATTCAGAAAAATATATATTTTGCTGAGCGATTCGGCTTAATTGAGAAGATATAGCTATTTTATTAAAGCTCTCTCAACCAGCGCAGTGGCGCTCATTCATAAACATCGTATCTCTATAGATCAATATGTGCTTCACTATAGCAGTATAGGGTTGCCGTCTTCGAGGCTACCATATTCTCAGGTTTGCCCAGTAACATGTCGATTTCTATACATCATTCGATTTCGCGGAACCTCCAGATTCAGGTTTGCTAACGGTACTCTCACTCTCAGGTTTTTGTCACAATAACATATTGGGCTCTATGATGATTTGCATATGTTTGGTCAAGAAAATTCGTGAAACCGTCGTCGGTATTAACTCGAATAAGTTTTGCGTGCATTTGAACTCATTTGTCATCCATCAGTTAAATTGAGCATGAGTCGATCCGTAATTCAGCTCAAAAACTAATAGGAAACCAAATCGGCTGTCAGGAATTAGGAGGTGTGCATCTAAATCGGAAACGAAATTAATCGTTTCAGTTGTCTAAATTTACTCATGGTAAGATTCTGATCGGCTCCGACAAACCAATCAAACCACCGGAACTGTTTCTTCTGTTAGAGCAATAATTTTGGATCAAAAAAACGTGCAAAAAAGAAACCCTCAAAACAAATGTCAATGCATTGAGCGAGAAAATATTTCATCTTTTGACGAGTTTAAACGAAATCTCACATTTGATGAGAATGTATGGTGACGACACAGGAAATTTGTCGTGAACAAGTTCAAGCAAAAAAAATTGCAAACTTTTTCTGCACTATTACTGCTTACTTTCACTTCCGAACACATGTACAATGATTGGCAGCATTAGATGAGCTCAGTTACAGCTTCTCGAGTGATCATTGCATGGATTTTCTCTACATCAAGTGGAGCGGATTCTTGAATTCATTTCAAATGCCTTTCCCTAGGAATCAATAGATAATATGGAAAACAGCTCTACATTCTTACGGTCGCTAAGTCAATAATCGGGATTGAACTTTCGGGAAACGGACATTTCCCAATGTTATTATGATCAACTGTGTGGAAATAGGGATGTTAAGGAAGGAATAATGTACTATGATGATGGCAATGTGATACTGCGCTATGATACTGCGGGATCAGCCCATTACGATACTGCTTTGATTCGATATGTCATACTACTTGAATGCAATTGTATTGACTCATCCGGAAAAGTTATTTGACAGCAAATAAGTTCAAATTTTCAACTTCTTTAGCCCAACAATTTTTGTTCAGATGGTCGTTTGGAACACTGTTCAGTTCTGATGTGAAGCTTTAAGTTACAAGCATAAAAACTAATTTGAAATTTGAAATTTACTCATAATGGGACAACGATGAAGCAAAATCTTTGGCCGCGGCCTCCATTCAACGTGGATGTTAGATACAAAATTATCGTGCGGTGTGACAGATTTGAACGAATGAAAGGTGTTCAGTTTATTTATAAGCAAAACAAGAATCAACTTACAATGATAATGCATAAAACTATAAAAATTGATAAATTATTTGAAATTCCCATCATAAAAACTTCATATTACAATGAATCATTGTATCAAAATCTTAACATCAAACAAATTACACGGTCTCGTTGAGAAATCGATAAGAATTACGCTTCAACGACACGACAGTGAACGCATTTCACTAATTCAATTACTGTATGATCGCTTGATTTTAAGGAATTCAATGTGAACTTACAACTATGACATTCTTCTCAATTTAAAAACACAAACAACTTCATTATCAGATCAAGAGCGGATGTACTTTTGAATGATTTTCGACTCAGTCAGTTTGAAAACCAATCTTACATTCGGAAATTCAATGAGGACCCAGAAAATCTTCTACGTGAGACTTTCATCGAGTTGGCAACTTAAGAGACGATGAAACGATATGAAAATAAATTGAAGAAAGCGGAAAATTCCTCGAAAGTGTTCAGTTATTTTTTAAGATTGAAACGATAACCCCGATTATTTAAAGTTATCGCTGAAAGAATACATTTTCGAGTGTTCTTTGGGAAAAGAAATTTTTCTTTGAAAAGCAAAAAGCAGTGAGGAAAACTGAATAAAAAGACTGAAAAGAAGGATATTCAGTTACATAAAAACATTTCCGACAGCCAACAAAATAAAGGAAAGAAAAACAAATAAAAACTGTTGGAAAAAAGAGAAAATATCATTTCCTAGAGATCCGTAAACAATATGTAACACGTTTACTGAACATATAAAACACCACTTTCGAATTGGCCGCAATAACATGCAAAGTGATAGAAAAATCAAAGCAAAAAAATTCAGTGGAATATGAGCAAAAAATTTCGAACGTTCCCACTGGAACAACGGCGAAACCTTTTGAAAACAGCCATTCACTGAAGCAAATTTGGACACAAGAAGTGGAATTTGCAGACGGGATTGGAAACCAAATCAATGTTCTGGAATTCTCAAACGATTATACTAAACACGGGACTGACCGGAATGAAATCACATGCCCAAAATATCGAGAAAGAGTTTGAAATTGTTGATGAATCAGCTTAACAATGAATAAGATTCATGATACAGTGCTCAGGGTAAGCTTACGCGGATGAGAGAACAAAAATGAGATTTACACAAAGAAATCAGCACACTTTTCAGTCCACTGAAGATACGGCTTGTATTTGTTCACAAGCGGCCGTATATTCTTTTGAACCATCCAGACTTGTTGAGTTCGCATCGAGCAACTGCAAATTTAGAATTATATTTCCGGGTGAACCTTTCCAAACAAATGTTTTAAATGAAACTCGATGAACTCGAATGATTTCGAAGTAGACTTTGCAACTTTTGCAGTGCCATTGTGTTTTGAGATATTACAAAGCATTTTGAACGTTCTTTGCTGTTTCAGTTTCTGGAAATTAAAGAAGAAAACTGTTTGAACAAGAAATAAGTAGAAAAAGTGCACGGAACCGTTTTCAGCTCGTTAGCCGCTTTCTGCAATCTACGAAAAGAATCCGGTATCATACTTTTTGACTCCTGAAATGAAATCAAAACAATTGATCTGCAATTCAGCATTTTTGAGCACTTCAGCAACACCTTCTGGTGCTGATGCAGTTTGGGCAAGCCGCCTAAAATTCTTTTACCCTATTAAGAAACTTGAACTTCTTCATCGGAACCACTGAAAGCTCGGCTAAATATGGACTATCCAGAGTATAACAGCGCCTAAATACCAAAATATTATAAACATAGATTTCTTCATTCATTCAAAACGTATCAGTAGAATTTTGTTTTGCTTAGAAAGATGGCAACAGAATATCTATGCAGCCAACAGTTCATGCGAATGTGAGCTAATGTGCAAACGATTGATTCTCGTAGAAAGCATAAAATTCGGGCGCAATAAATTAAAAGACTTTTGGTGGTAAATTATTGGAAACCTGAACAATCTCAGCTTGTTTCTTCACCATATATTCATCAGCATTAGAATCGGCTTTCATTTTCTCCAATTTTGCGGCTTCTCCTTCAGATTCTTTCTTGTAATAGGATATTTCCTTGAGCAGTCTTTTTACTACACCTGTTTTGATGGTGATTTCCTTCAAGAGCTGTGGATCTGCCATCTGAAAATAACACAGCATAATGTATGAAGACGAAAATCTTCTCCAGACAAACGTACTCGGATTCATCGGAGAATCTTAAAATGAACAAATCAAAAAACTGAATAAATAATCTGTGATCACGGTTGATACAACAAGAAACTTGTCGGTTTATGACAAAATATTGCGCAACCGTTGCACAAAATTATGCGAAGGAAAAGAAAATAATATAAATTATCGACCGAATGCTCATTTAAAACAGTTCGTCTTAATAGAAACACACATTTATTTTCTGTAATATGATATTAACAATATCCCTGCCACAAGAATTCCAATCCCCAACACTTAAATTCCACTGAAAACTATAGGAAAACAAAACTTCTTTGCAGCATTGCAATAAGACAGCAATTTCAATGCAATTTGCAAAGGCATATGCTTTTTGCGTGAATGCTACGAATTTTCAACGAACTCTCTCTCACAGCTAAATATTATGCAGCTGTCACTTCACTGGTACTCTTTTTACTTGCCCCTTCCTCCCCCTTTTCTTTTTTCTTCCCCATCGAAACCCGCATTCAGTAAGAGTAAATGAATCGGACTTAAATAAACGGTTAGAAGTCAGACTGAGATAGTCTTTTCGAATGGATTTTAGAGCAAATAAAATAATTCCTTAAAAAATTGAATGTGTAAAATCAAAACTGTTGATGAATCATGCAATTACGCATTTTATCCAATGTTTGCCTCTGTTAAATGTGCTATTCCCGTGATCATGCGGCCTGGCTTGCAGCTGATTTTTGAGATTAATAGTTCACTTGATGTATGGTAATGTGAAAGATTGTGATATTGTCGATGTGAAAGCTAATATGAACGAATCGAATTCGTCAAAAATTGATCAATTATTCATCGTTTAATCCGTAACAGTTCATGATTAAATTCAAATTGATGATTCACATTCAGCTCAATAATGAATCGAAATCCAAAATGAATCTCCACAAAAGAGACAAATAATTGAAAATTTAAGAGATGAATAGAAACAAGGCAATCGGATGCCTTTATGGTCAATTAATCGGTGACGCACTCGGTACTCGCTACGAGTTTCTATCAGCCGTAAACACTCAGGCAAAGATCAAAAAAGATCTCGACTCAAAGCAACAGTTCTTGCCAATTCTTGGTGGTGGACCTTTCAAGATGACACCTGGACAGGTGAGCCGGAATGCTTGCCTTATGCTATCCCATGCAGCTTACCCATCATGAAATTGAAATGGAATTAGATGATATTGCACATAGTTCAGATCGTATTCATAACTCTTTCAGATAACCGATGATTCAGAAATGGCATTTTCATTGGCCGCAAGTTTGTGTCGTTGTAAGAGCTTCAACGCTCCGGACGTTGCATGCGCCTATGTCGCATGGCAACAATCCACACCACCGGATATTGGTGTTGCCACAAGAAATGCTCTTGAAATCAGTTAGTTCGTATAAAGTTTCGAGTAGATGATAGAGCTGGTCACTTTAAGAGGTCCGACGTTGAAGAAGATTTGCAAAGTGTGAATGATTGAGGAAGCTTAGAAGTTGAATTCAGAATCTCGTTTACCAAGCAACTGGATCGACACGCTCGATGCCAAGGCGAAATGTGCAGTCCACAAGGAAGTGATCGAAAACGTTCGTCAGCATAACGCGGACAGTGCCAGTAATGGATGTCTAATGCGGATCTCACCAATTGCCATCGCCTCGGCGCATTTATCAGTTGATAAGTGAGTCAGTCTCAGCTTATCAGTTAATGAGTGAAATCAAAGAAAGCATTCAGCTGCAACAACACCACACTTTCAAATCTTATCAAGTTTGCTGTGCATCCTCAAGTTAATGGCTGCTTTTTTCTTGCTGACCCATCTAAAATGGTCATTCAATCATTGATAGCATTTCAAAAAATGCCAAAATGAGAGGACACTCCTCTGAAATTATCTTCTCGAAAGTCATGCAGCTCATCCAGAACTGTTTCAAAATTAATTGCTTTTCATTTGAATAATGTGGAGTTCAAAATTTAGAATGAAAGAGATGGTAAGGGAAGACTGTATCCTAACGCACTGTGCTCCAGTCTGTGTCGATGCCGTAACGGCTTATGTGGCAGCAGTTCGCGAACTTATCAACGATAGAACGCCACTTGTATGGCTTTCTCTAAATAATTGGAGCTCAACTTTTCAGTCATCAACAAAATCCTTTTTAAGAGCCGAAGATCCGTAAAACCAGAGATCATAAAGTCTCAGAGAATTGTTAATCTTAAAGCAATAGACTACTCAGAAACCATAAACTCCTCGGGCCTTCATTTTTTCAGTGAAGTGTATTCGATCATTACCAGCAGTTTTGGTGATTGATTACATACTCAAATGCGGAATCAGAGAAGTGGGAATCAACATCATTTTAATTGAGAGTTTTCTCCCATTCACGATATCTGCTGCAGGAAGCGTTCAAAGCAGCCGTTGAAATTTCTCAGAATGATACAGTGAAAGATATTCTCAGATGTGCGAAACGCGAAGCAATTCCGGTGAAAGCGAGAGGAGTGTTGATAAACGGTGACACCAAGATGATGGGTTATATTGGTGTAGCACTTCAGGTCATCATTACGCTTACTCTTATCCAACAAACTCACAAGACAAAATCTCAACGGAGACTTTGAAGGCTTTCAGTTTCCGATGTCTTGCCCGAATTCCTTGAAATTCGTTGTCATTTCGGTCACTTCTAAATCACAAAAGCAAATTTCAGAGTGCTTTTCATGAATTGCTAAATGCGCCATCATTTTATACGGGCCTTTTGAATGCAGTTTCACGCGGTGGTGACACAGATACGAACGGATGTATTGTCGCTGCAATGCTTGGTCGGTCGTTCCTGGAACTTCTTTGAGCCTTTTTCCAAATTTGATTTTATATGTTTCAACTCGTCTATATTTCAATGCGCCACAAATTGAAATATTTATTTTTTTCCCTTTTTCATGACTCCATTGATTTCGACTTCATCTAGCCACAATAAGATCCCAGAATCGTTGAAGTGTTCAACAATTTAAGGTGCTCGTTTCGGCGTTGATGCAATTCCATCGGCTTGGTTGCAAACCGTTCGTCAGGCAACACCTCGACCATCCTCACTCGGCCTGTCGTACAATGTCGACGAAATAGTGCCACAACTCCTCGAGCTTTCTTAATTCATCTGTCGCAAGTTTTGAGTCGAACATAAGATTGCCTCTGAACCTCGCCATTCGTATTGTGAGAGCATATTTGTGATCTTATTACTTGTAATTTTGCTTTTTTTCTAATCACTTCGTTTTTTTTTGATTGCGATTTCAAATAGTTTCAATCATTTTCGATCGCATGTGTTTATTTGTTAAAGCGCAAGGCCTATTGCAGTCAATGTAATAATATTTCAAAATGTACTTTTCATCTGATTTGTTTAATTCCGCATTTTCGACTCTTTTGAGAATAATATCCATGCTAGAAGTACATTTGGGAATATTGGGATTTTGCTATTTTTGAAGCAATCAATTAAGCAAATTGATTTTTGTTTTGAAAACAACAGATCGGAATGTATTCAGTTCACGAAACATTCAAGGTTGAATATTTGCGGCAACTGAAATAATAACAGAGGAGTTTGATCGCAAGCACACATGATCAGATGCCAAATCATTCAGTCCAATACACTGGTTCTCCTCACACTCTTGGATTGCATGGGCACCTCTTTGAGCATGTCGCACACCGTCATTCCCCTTCCAACAATGTACATAATGGTACCTTCTAACAACCCATCACTTCTTAGCAACAAATCAGAATGATATCAATGGATTGAATTGCCATAATTTGAAGTCTTATTGGTGGAATCAATTTCATACGGCCGGAGAAGCATTTTGCAAACATTATTGGACAATTGTGGAAGATCTGTGAAAACAGAACCAATCAACCTTAGTCCCTCCTATGATATCTTTAAATTCAATGAAGGGGAATAGTTCTTTTGTGAGAACGATCGATCTAATATGATCCAAATCAGATAGTTCAAATCAAATAGCAAATAGAATTAAAGTCAGCCTATTCGACATCTCTGAATTATTCAGATGTGTTGTTGGTGAGAAAGAAATGGTTTCTGATCCCTGTTATGCTATGTATGTATGATTATAACGAAAGTGATGAATTGTTGATGTTATTATCATAATTATCACTCGAAATACTCTAAGTGATCAAAGCTTAGTTGCTATCAATGATCAATGGCGTGAATGATTATAAAAATAACCAATTAAACTCTAATCGTAAGTGACATAAAAACATTGTTATTTTCACTTGAAGCTGTCGTCGTGCGATCCGAGTGTAGAGAAAACAATACCATTATTTGCTATTATTAGATGTTATCACGTGATATCACTTAAAACTAGATTGGATTGGAAGTAGTTGAATTCGACAAATTTCTGTTAAGTTCACAATTAATTTCAATTAGTGCTTTGATCAACGGTAATTATCTTGATTACTTAGATTAATCAGATTTTCATCTGGTTGTGCAGCACTAATGAGAGTTGCCATAGCGAACCATTCCACTAGCTGAGTGAGCAAGCAGATCGCAGTCAATTTTTATTAAGCAATAAATGTAACTAGGTTGATGGATTTTAATTAAGCTGATGGATTTTAATTAAGAACTCTATTGCTGAAGTCAGCTCCGAGTACATATTTTTTAGTCGGCAATAAACCTTACACTACTAAAATACATTTTGCGATGAAAGAACAAATCAAGATCGAGTGTCTTCCGAAATACTCTCCATTAATCTCCATGTTCATCATTTGAAATAATCAAATACACTCGTTGGATTAATGAGTTCACCATTTTCAAGTATCAGAAACAATTCATTGGTGTTAAAAGTCGAAATGATAAGATGAAGAATAATGATGTTGTTTAAATCAAACACGAATGACTGATTCGATATGTCGTTTCAGTTGAAGACTCAACCCGATTTGGTGACAGAGCACGAATAGTTGCACTTCATTCACAGGCGCCATTCAGACGGCTTTTACGCAGTTTCGTGCGAGAGATTTTTAACATCTTTTTTTTTGTTGCTCAAACTGATATTTCTCGCTCAAAAAATTATCATTTCAAAATCATTCACAAATCATTCACAAATGCATCTCGTACATTTACTCAACAATATCCGGTCTCATTGATAAACTTTCTGACCCATTTACCACCTGATATCCTTGAGTGGTTCACGGAAAATCAGCACCTCGGCAATGACACCTGGCGGCAATTCACTATCTGTCTCATCTGCGTGCCAGCACGACAAAAAATTCCATCCGAATTCAGTGAGTTTTTATAACGAGAGCAGTGATGACATTTGACAATAACTGAAATGGAGTAACATTTGAAATTCGTCCCATTCTCCTTCAAATTCGTCAATCTTCGATAAATTATGACGAATTCGGTAAAGGTCACTAGGCATTAATAAACATCACAGTATCGATTGTCTTGAATGATCTTGAATCTTGAATGATCTCGCTAGATCCTTAATTAAATCACCCTGTCAATTTATAATTTGCAAAACGCTTCGAGTCATTGTGAAACTGTGAATAAAAGAGAACCTCGAAGGTCTCTGTCGTTGTTTTGTCGTTCGAACAAGAATTTAAAAATCAAGTTAATTAATGCGCAACAATTCTCCGCTATCAGCATTCAGTGTGATCAATCCATATATAAATCAACAATGTAATGCATAAAAACTTTTGTTATACATTTTATTTTAATGGAAGAATTCGTAAGAAAACGAAATTAAGAAAATGAACAGCACAATGATAAATTGCTTAAGAAATCTTATGAAGAAGCAATTATTTTTGGATTGTCTCAGTTTTTCGTTCACGTTCCTTCAGTTCATAAGGAAGCATTCAAATAAATCGCATTATTCTGTTTTGCACGCACGAATTACTTTGGAGATTTGTTATTTATGAATTTTCGCAACATGAAGTTCACTTTGTCCATGATGTGCATGTGATAATAACATTGGATGTCGGGATGTTTTGCTATTAGTTCTCGTGAATATTTCTTTGGCCATCCCTTTGACTGGTTTAGGCACAAAAATTCAACGCCAAATCAGAATCGATGCTAAATATTTGTAATTAAACATCAGGAACGAACGAAAACCGGTCTGGAAATTTCTCACCGATTTTAAACACAATGTTTGAAAGTTTATTGCTCTCATAATCAGTTTAATTTGTACACGGTGGCAATGAGCCTTCTTGGAATCACATTTCATGAATCGGTTCTAGGTGATGTCAATTCCCGGATCTTCTTGATCACTTTCCTTCATTATCATTGCATATGGGAATCGCATAGGTTAACTTCAGATCTTGTTAGCACGTTCATGATGGTATTCAACGTTGTGTTCTCAGCATTGCAATCAATCATGATTGCATAAAAAGCTATTGTCTCTGATACGCTCACTTCAAACTGATTCAGATGAACTCTCATTCTTTTCAGACGTGTTCTATTCGCTCTCATAGCTATTACCTGCGAATATCGTTCTCTTGATGAGTTTTTCTCATTCACTTTGTTTCATTTCACTTCACAGTTCGAATCAGTTTCTTATTCTGTAGCATATACTATTCATTGGATGTGTTGACAGCCGAAATCAACAATACAACAATCAAATATCATTGCTCAACAACGTTCGACAGTCAAATGATCAATTATAGAGTGTATTTGATAGAATGAGAATTCGACTTTAATTGTTGAGTGAAATGATTGAGAAATTAGCGGAAGAGAACACTGTTGGTGATAAAAGCTATGAGAGTGATTGTAACAACAAGGAAAAGAATGAAAACCATGTTAAAACGAATGAAAACCCCGTTAAGCCCAGACGAGCTAATGATAGTCAGAAAATAGGAGAAGGAGAGTGTTGCCATCAACTAACCGCATTTAAATACTCGAGTTAAAAAACACCATCACAACGGCGTTCTACCATATAATTTTTCATATAATCTTATAATTTCGTTTGTGAAGCCTTTCTAACTCAAAGTCTTGATTGCACTCATGCACTTTGTCAGCAAGGGGTATCGGAATGATGACTTGGAATGTTTAGGTATGACGTGAACTTTCAACTGGAACTGGTTTCTTTGATCATGAAATGTGAACAGACATCTGGCATTGACAAATTCAACGATGCATTCGTATTGTATATTGTTTTCATGTACGCGATCAAATGAAATATAATTCAATTAAATCATTCTCGATTGATTGAGTTTTCTGCTCTCCCCTCGCACTGATTTTACATGCTTATGAGAAATTAATACACTGATAGTTGGAACAAACAGCATAAGAAATTCGTGAAAATTGAGTTGAGTGCACATGAAGAATGCAGTGAAACGATATCATTTCCATCGGAATTTCTCCACATCCATTCCATTCCACTCCTTTCACTTTACTGCTCTGTGGATTGATTTTTACACCAATTAAAACGTTTATTAACGTTTATTTCGTTTTTTGCGGCCTTTTAAACAGCATCACTGCCGATTGCATCAAGTAAAAACAGTACGATGAATGCATCAAATAAAAACAATCACAACAGAGCGAGGAATAATTAATTACAATCGCAAAATAACTGTAATAAACAACTTCAATAAACAAGTAATAAACAACTTCAATGGAATTCAGCGAGTAGAAATTCAATAATAATAAACAAACAACGGGAATATTACAAAATAATGGTGTTTCATTAACGACATGAAAAGAGATCATTTTATCAAAAGTGGTTTACACGTAAAAATGATGAATGATGAGTGGGTATGATGAGGCAAATATTCGACATTTAGAAAAGGAATTATAAATGAAATTCAGAAATATGAATATGCATCGTTTGGAGTACAATCTGTTAGATGAACGAACAAATTTTTGCGATGGAGTAGTGAATCGAAACTATTTAGTCAAATTTATTTTCATTTCTTGATAATTCATTCACTTATATTGTCCTATGCAAAAGTCAGCACAAAACTTGCAAAACGTTGTGCTTATCGTGACCCCGTGACCGACTAAAGACATGCATTACTAGCGTGCGCATGAATTAGATAACAGATTCGAGAGAGACTTCGGAAAATGCAAACTCCTATTGCGAGTTATCCTCTCACTCATTTTTGCTTGAATCCAAACGAAGAGCGACAAATTTTGATGGGAGAATTTCCGCTTTGAAAATGACGCTCCAACAAATAACCGCGGAATAAAAATATGGAACAAAAAAGAGAAAAACAAAAAATTGCGACGAGAAAATGGAAAATTTTTCAATGAAATTGGAAAATTCAATGGAAAAGAGACGTGTCTGATGAAATTTATGTGCGTGATCAATGTGCATGTGCTTTTTGTTTGGTTGAATAATTTCAAAGACGTGTATTGATAGCACCGAAATTATTCGAATAAACTGCAACCGAACCACAAAATGTTTCAGAACCGCGTCGTTGATGTCTTTGGCGACGATACTTCAACATACTTTCAATTTCAGCGTCTTCTTCAGACAACATCGAATCTCTTCGTTTGTCATCACGCTCTGAAACTGAGTGTTCATGTTGTCTGTTCAATCGAAAACGTCAATTCAGTATGGCTCTACTATAATATTTGATCTCTCATCTTGACTACCACTTCTTATTTCGATCACTAGTTTAATTCATATTCGAAACATCCTTTCATTACGATGATTTATCAAAGTAAATTTGCGGTTGAAAGTTGCATGCAAAAAGCAAATCATTATCGAACTGAACGTTTTGAATCAGCTAAATAAATTCCTATGCACTGATATTGATGAAAATTTATGTAATGTTCTTGTAAATATTATTTGATATTGCAGTAATAATTTGATCACCAATTCATTGCATGCCTAAAATTTTCGAATATTTCATGTGTCATTAGCGATGAGTTTAATATTAGCGCAAGTCTCATCGAAATGATCACCATAGTGGTATGAATCTTTACAATTTTGACACGCAGAGAACTTTTTTGCCATCAAATTTTCTGCTTAACTTCTCAACTGAAGCAGCGAAATGAGCATTGACAATCGCCGCACAAAAAACACTTGATAATAGTGTTGCACGATGATTTCAATTAGGTTCATTCGCTGGCAATACAATCATTTGCAAATTGCAACTCTTCGTCAAAAACGAGTGCAAATCACAATCGAAGTGACATGATTGGTTGATGAAATTAATTAAAGTTTACCGAATGACTGCGAGATGCGCTTTCGGATTCTATCAAGTTTTGGCATCAAAGACATTGTGGCTGCACGTGGCGTCGGTACGGATGGCTCAGAGAGGCGTCTGAACGACGGATTTAGACTGACTTCTTGGGATGGACGACGGTGGTGTTCGGTGTTCATTGAGTGCGTTCGGTGACGCATTTGAGCGTCCGGTGAAGTCTTAAAGTAAAGTTGCTTATTTTCAGTTAGGAATTCTATTTCGTTACATGAACTGATGGATCGGATGCATTCTTTAGTCGAACAAGCTTTACCGACATGAAGTTGAAGTGTGTTTCCGCTTGTGAGCGGAGCTAATTTCATGCTTGCTTAGAGCTTATTTCCCAGCAAAAGGCAACTGCAGACATATGCTTGGACTGAAGTAAGTTGGCCCCTGAGCTATTGCTCATTAGCGGATATCAATTAGACGAAAAACTGATCGTAAGAAATCGTTTTTATCACTTATTCACTACGGTTTTTTAGGTAATTGATGATGGGAAGTACCTGGAAAAGTTTTTTCTATTCTAGTGAAGTTTTATTTGTCTCACTGGAACATGTCGAAACTCTTCGTTATACCAACGGAAATAAATTTGGAAAAAAAAACCAGAATATCAACATCAAAGTGGTTGAATTTTTTCATTTTGACTGTCTGAGTCTTTGACAAGTTTCACCAGTTTTTGACCGCAACATTTTTCAGTTTTTGACAAAATATTTCACTTGGAAATTTATTGCCCGATTTTGTATGGTTCTCAGGAAAACAGGAATCTATCAGCAAGAATCACTACTTTAGAAAAATTACCATTCAAAGAAGATTTTTTCATTAACTTCTAAAGTGAATTTCAGAAATCATATCTTTTGTAAATGTTAATAAAACTTATAGAATTCTATAATAAAGCTTCCAGCCGCAACGATACTCAAAACTTTGCAGCAAGATTGTTTTTGAGATTACAGAAGAATTTTAGTCATTCACAAAATTCATTCTAGTAATTTTGTATTATTGTCATTCTTAAAATATTGCATTGACAGAAACACTCCCAACATCAGTATCATATCAATAAATGCCCTTTTTCAAGGTGTGTTGAAGTCTGGAGTGAATCCAGAGAACACAACTCTCTTCTACAGTTAAAAACAAAATGCTTCACGGAACGAAAGTTCACATATTAAGTACAGCAAAAATCTCAAACGCATTTTCAGCAGTAAGAATGATATTATTAAATACAGCAAGTTTCGATCGTACGAAATCTGCATTATGCACACCACAAAATACAATGATTGATCAGAATTTCAAAAATCAACTTTGCACCGATTCAACAAGCTCTTGCCTCAGCCATAGGAACAATGTGACACCAGAGAGGTTAGATCCCTCTCTGAAATCAGATCTGCCTCCCAGCCAAACCAGGATATGAATAGTCACTAACATTATGCGCAAACCACATATCTGATTCTGCTCTGAACTTATTTTTGGATACTATCTGAACAATTCAATTACACTAACAGATTCACCTACAAGGTCACTCTTGTTTTTCACTAAAAATTCTCTCGAATGTATTATTTCAATCAAATTCCAACGAATATATTTTCAAAAAAGAAAACATGAACAAATAAACGAGCAATTAATCAAATGAATGAATATCAAATGAATCAAATGAACAATTCAAAAAAAAAATCAACAAACTCTAAGCTCAATCTTCGAATAGCGTCTCGACTCTGCAGCTACTGCTTCAGCGATGAATTGCGTCGATTTGGCGTTCAATTTAAAGTCTGGTGTCTTATTCAAGCCAACGAACTCGCTGAGCATATTTATTAGCGATTCCCGGAGACGCATTCTTGGAATGGAATATTATTTGGCCACTAAATATGTGCAACGGAACAATACCCAACACGGAGTTGTTATCGGTGGAAATGCTCAACGGATGACGACCGAATACAAACTTTGCGTGCGATAATTGCGTAAATAATCTCTGGAATCAACAGAATGTGAATGGGCGTTTGGATATGTGTATTGTATTGTGAGAATGTAACGCGTTTGATCACAAAACTTCCATTTATATAGGGACAACGGGACGAATGATGTGATGTGATGTTATTTGGAGTTGAATGCTTCACATTTTTAATTGATTCAAAAGAATGTCGTCTGACCACTTCATATATAAAGCAATAAGAGGAGAGCATTGCTGCTGAAGAAGAAGAAGAAGAAAAACAAAAAGATGGTGAAAAAAATCACAAACATCCTTTTCATGCGAAATAAAACGCAGTTTTTAGCAAAGTTTTTTTGGTGATTGAGCATTCAAATACTTTCACAAGTTCATGACAATATCAAATTTTTAAGATAGTATCATTTGAGATTCTAGTGGAGTGGTCAAATGCGTAGCCAGACAGCGGATTGTTGGTGAACATTTGCAGTGAGGGCGCCTTGTTGGGAAGTTGAAAAATGCCAATTACTGATAATTATCGTCAGATGGCTGTGTCTGGCAGCTAAGGAGAAGAAACAAACGATAAAAGTATGGCAGTAAATTTAGAGAATTCAGCACGATAACGTCTCGAGCTATCGTTCGTGAATTCATTCAGCTACAATTCATTTTCTAGCATTTCATCGTCTGGCTTAGCCTTACAACTCGACTAAACTATCAATTCTTTAAGACATTCGAATTCCGCTTGAATTCATTTTGTGGCTATTTAGTTGTGTCACAAAAGTGGTATGATATTTTTAGAGAGCTGTGAATGATGTGGACGATGTTTTGCACACGCGGAAACGAACTTTCGTATTGTAGACAAAATAGCATTTAATATCTGCGACAAAAGCTGGAATTGCTGACAATCTGGATGGTTTGGTCTTTGAGCCTGATTCTACTTCGAAATGAGGACACCAGAATCATTTTCATTGCTGGAGTCAAGGAAAACTATTCAACTTCGAACGAGAAACAAACATAAGCAATGATTTGCGGTAAGCACTGCAGTTGTACTGCTCGAGGACATATTCCCTAAAGATTCCTTGAAAGTGCAGAAGATCAACTCGGAACGGCGTCGGTTATTGTCGAATGCAAAAAATATGCTCACCTGAAGCGTATTTATGAGCTTAAAGGCACCAGAGGCTGAGTGTTAGCCTAAAACTAGCTTATAGTCTAGGATCAAGCTTGAGTTCAGCGTAATCGAGTTTAAACCTCTGTGTTTTGGTCACTTTTCTACTGCCACATATCTGCAAAAGCAAAACCACATGGTAGTCGTTCTTGCGCATTTTTTTGCTGATTTTCATGTTAAAACTGCGAATAGTGGCAATCAATAGCTGAATAATCCTTCATTAGTGACTGATTAAGTGAGAATATTCCTTTATTAGTGGCGTTGAATAAAGTATTTATGAGACCATAATTTTTGCTTTCATCATGTCGTACAATAAAACTATATCGGTGTAAACAGAACGTTTTCATTGGAAATAATTTTCACTGCGCAAATTTCCATCACTGATTCTCAAGTTTGGATGCACTATTACCTCTTTTGACGATCTGGCAGGCCGCAGTTACTACCTCCCCCTTCCCTGATACAAGAACTTACTATTTCTATGTATAACGTCAGGAACAAACGGAAACCGCTCAGGAAGTTTATCAGCGGTGTGAAAGAAATTTGTTTTCTGTAATAAGAGAAGTATTTTCAGAACTTTGTTTGTCCACTGCACAAACAATATGGACCTCTGTAATCAAAAACGAAAACCAGTCATCTCATTCACAAGTACGGAAAATAATTTTCGCTGTAGAATCCAAAAGCAAAATGACCACTTGGTACATATTTGTCATAAAACAGATGCCTATGACACGGTTGGGCAGTTGGTTCATTCACAAAAATTCATTTACGAACCGAAATTCCTTTATATGCAGTAATTAAAGAACTTATCAAAACTTTTCAGTGCAACCAAATAATAATGACGGATGAATTCAGATACACTCGATCGTCCCACACCAAACGAATGATCTTTTCTGTCGTGCTAAACATTTCAATCAATTCTTACTGTTTATGAGAAAGGATGTCAACCAATACGTTAAAGAATCTATGAAATAAATGTGATTAACTGAGACTGACTTCCTTTCAGACCGAAGCCAGCAAGAGATACTCAGAAAGTAGGATAAAGAAGAGCGTTTACATGAGCGAGCCGCGTTTAAATATCCGAGTGAAAATTACACCATCACAATGGAGTCGTATCATAACTAACAACTGTATGGAATACTGATTTCCCAACTCCCTCCATAGCCCCGACAGCCGCGAATTACCCAAAACAGGTAATTTTACTCCCTATGAAGGCCACTGTCCTAGACTCATTATTACAGTCGATTATGATTGCATGCAAAGCTATTCACTATGAAACGCTCAAACTGATTTAGATGAATTCTCATTCTTTTCAGGCGTGTTCTATTCACTCTCATAGCTATTTCATGCGAATATCGTTCTCTTGATGAGTTTTTCTCATTCACTTCGTCTCAGTTCACTTCACAGTTCGAATCAATTTCTCATTCTTACTGACAATACGTTGACTAGTGTTGACAGACGAAATCAGCAACACAGCAATCGAATATTATTGTTCAACAACGTTCAACAGTCAAATGATTATGTAGTGCGTTGGATAGAATGAGAATTTAACTTCAACTGTTGAGTGAAATGAATGAGAAATTAGCAAAAGAGAACACTTTTGGTGGTAAAAGCTATGAGAGCGATTGTAGCAGCAAGGAAAAGAATGAAAACCATGTTAAAACGAATGAAAACCCCGTTAAGCCCGGACGAGTTAATGATACTCAGAAAATAGGAGAGTAAAGAGTGTTGCCGTCAACTAACCGCATTTAAATACTCGAATTAAAAAACACCATCACAATGGCGTTCTATCATAACATAACAACTGCTCAAAATAGTAATTTCCCGACCCCCTCCACTCCCACTTGACACCTTCAAATTACCCAAAATGGGTAATTTCATCCTCTATGAGAACACTGATTTAGACGAAGATTATATCATCAAAATATTCCGTTTGTTTTAGGATTTCGCATGGTGAAACTTAATGATTTATTGACGTGCAGTCTTTTTTATTCGTGACTGAAGAGGATCTCCAGCTGAAACTCGGAATACCTGATCTTCACGTCTCATGCAACTGATCTACCAACGTTTTCTGCAAATGTCTTTTAGCATGTCAAACAGAAAAGATAATCGAAAAATAAGCGTCTTTTCTAAAAGCATCGCTTGCTGAGAATGTTGTCTGAAATCGGCCATTATATTTGACTGTCAATTAAGTAAGAACTCATGAAAAACTGCGAAATTAATTTCAATGATAACATTTCAGTTTTGGTTAATTATCATCAAACGACAAAATCACCAAATGTTAATTTTCTTCGAAAATGTTCGCGGTGACATTTTTCAAAGTCGACCACACCCGTTTTGAACCAATAAAATTTTTTACTGTTCCAAAATTGCTCATGGCATGTGACTAATGGCTGAATAATTTGCTCTCATTTTGCTGATTACAGTATGAAATGTGAAACTCAGATACAATCTGAACAACAGATACGATGGACAATTAAATGTTAGAAGCTCTCTCTGGAATACACTCGGACAAGTAATTGCTGAATCATCTCTGAAATTAGTTATGAGAATTCTCTCGAATTTTTCCTTTCGGAAAGTAAAATGCGAAAGTTGCTTTAACAACAGAAAGTGCAGACAATTTCAAACAAATCAGATGGTGAAGTTATGCCATACACCTTCATATCCACATAGCATTTTATAAAATTGCAATCTCACGTTATAGCGTTCACTCATTAAGCGTGTCTTTATAGCAAAAGATGCGTAATTAGAAGAAATTTCCAATTTATTTCATATGCGCGTGAAAGTTTCATCCGTATCCATTCAAGTGTAACTGAAATGAGGAAAGGATCGATGTCACGGATGTTGATTGGTTAACATTTGGCATGTGTTCACTGATCTTCAGGTTTGATTTGCATAAGCAAATACACATTCGCTGTATAACTGAAAATGTCTTTGTTCACAATTTTGATGGATTATTTTAATTTGTTCTGTTCTTCTCTCTTAATTATTCTCAATTATTCATTCGGCTCCATCCTGCATTCTCCTTTTTCGAACTTCTTATACGATTGTGCTAAAATTTCCAAAGAATCCGATCTTCCATGCTTTTATAACTTTGTGTTCCATTCCAGCATCTCAAATTCTAAAACCGTTCTATTCCCCAGCACTGGGACGGTGTCGCGAAGTCCGCGAGTCAGATCCTCCATAAATTTATAAATAATAGAGTTAAATTAGTGAAATGATTAATGACATTCAAATGTCATTTTAAGCAAATCTCCAAACTAGTAATAAATACGTAAACAGTGATCAATCAAATAACGGTCCAAAAACCGTTTGAACAGCAGGACAATTGGAGCAATACACGTTTTGAGATCAGCTCGTTGTCTTCAAGGAACAAATCTACGCACCACAGCCGGTTATTGTAACCTGGATCTTCTAAATGGAATTTGTCGGAAAACAAATCTACGCACCACAGCCGGTTATCGTAACCTGGATCTTCTAAATGGAATTTGTCGGAACAGCACGCAGTTCCGAATCAAGAAGGGTATAAATACAATCACATGGATCATTGCGATCACTCGACAAACAATACAACGACAACTGCGTTACGATAATCAACGACTGACCCAACGACATAAGATAAACGGATACTCTATCCGTTATCTTGTCATCACCTTCAACAAGGAGTCGCCACTTTCCCCTTTGACATAATCTGTCGCCGTAAATCAACTTTACACCTCATATTGTATCTATTTGCCCTTATCCAATAAAATTATCTTATTGTTCGTGCTCTTGTTACCGCACTACAACGCCTCTCAACAACTTAAGATTTGTTGTCGAGAACAAATCTTATCATCAATCGTTCTTATTTATTACTCTTCTCGACATTTGGGGGCCCAGCCGGTGAGGTAAGAAACTCACCATGTCTGCCATTATTATTCCAATTATTAATCAACTGCTACGCTGACGGGAATGCTCGACAGCACCAGTGGTATCGATTGGACAAGTGATAGTGCGCGAAAATATGAAATGGTCACATCCGGTCGAACGACAACAATCAATTGGTCGAGACAAGGACGTGGAATCCAGCTCCGCGTTCACGAAGACTCAGCAGCAACAACAACGACGACCAGGCCTTCTGCTACAACAAAGCTGCGAAGGAAACAACAATCGAGCTATCAGCATACAAGCGGTGGCAATCGAGATGCACGACAATCGAGCTATCAGCATACAAGCGGTGGCAATCGAAATGCACGACAATCGAGCTATCAGCATACAAGCGGTGGCAATCGAGATGCACGACAATCGAGCTATCAGCATACAAGCGGTGGCAATCGAGATGCACGACAATCGAGCTATCAGCATACAAGCGGTGGCAATCGAGATGCACGACAATCGAGCTATCAGCATACAAGCGGTGGCAATCGAGATGCACGACAATCGAGCTATCAGCATACAAGCGGTGGCAATCGAGATGCACGACAATCGAGCTATCAGCATACAAGCGGTGGCAATCGAGATGCACGACAATCGAGCTATCAGCATACAAGCGGTGGCAATCGAGATGCACGACAATCGAGCTATCAGCATACAAGCGGTGGCAATCGAGATGCACGACAATCGAGCTATCAGCATACAAGCGGTGGCAATCGAGATGCACGACAATCGAGCTATCAGCATACAAGCGGTGGCAATCGAGATGCACGACAATCGAGCTATCAGCATACAAGCGGTGGCAATCGAGATGCACGACAATCGAGCTATCAGCATACAAGCGGTGGCAATCGAGATGTACGACAATCGAGCTATCAGCATACAAGCGGTGGCAATCGAAAAACTACTACCCAACTCGCCGATACAAACCGTCGTCAAATCAACAAATGCAACTCCGGCGGTACAACCCCCGAGACAATCAGATGCGAAACCTGGGATCCTACTCCAAAAGCCAGCATCAATATTTTTCACCTTTGATAAGTCCACTATGATAAATGTGAGACTTTTTCCGCTCGGGAGTGTCGCGAAGTCCGCGAGTCAGATCCTCCATAAATTTATAAATAATAGAGTTAAATTAGTGAAATGATTAATGACATTCAAATGTCATTTTAAGCAAATCTCCAAACTAGTAATAAATACGTAAACAGTGATCAATCAAATAACGGTCCCAAAAACCGTTTGAACAGCAGGACAATTGGAGCAATACACGTATTGAGATCAGCCCGTTGTCTTCAAGGAACAAATCTACGCACCACAGCCGGTTATTGTAACCTGGATCTTCTAAATGGAATTTGTCGGAAAACAAATCTACGCACCACAGCCGGTGATTGTAACCTGGATCTTCTAAATGGAATTTGTCGGAACAGCACGCAGTTCCGAATCAAGAAGGGTATAAATACAATCACATGGATCATTGCGATCACTCGACAAACAATACAACGACAACTGCGTTACGATAATCAACGACTGACCCAACGACATAAGATAAACGGATACTCTATCCGTTATCTTGTCATCACCTTTAACAAGGAGCCGTCACCTTCCCTTTTTGCGTAACCTATCCCCATCAATCAGTTTCTCACTATTGTATAATATAACCTTACATCATCATCATATTGTCAAATAAAATCCTACTACTCGTTCCCTCGTTACCGCACAACACAACGCCACTCAACAACATAAGATTTGTCGTCGAGAACAAATCTTTCCTAATTTTATTCTTCTCGACAGACGGAACAATTTGACTGCACCAGACGCATCACCAAACATAGCCAAACATGATCAACAATTTATTCAAATAATAGAAAAAAATCGTATGACCATTGAACAGTCGTACATTAAGCAATAATAATAATTGCTTATTTTCTTCGTATTCTCGAACTTTTCATTCGATTCATCCATTTGTAACGTCTTTATCTGAAACTATCGATATGTTCATTTAGTTTTTTTTGCAAATGTATAATATTTCGTGTGATTCCAATTATTCAAATATATGAAACAGCCACGACACCGTTCACTTTTCAAAATTTCAGACTATTAAATGAATAAAGAAATATGTTGATTAATAGTGACAATTTATGGTGCTCAAGTTGTTGGCGCGTTGTAGTGACCTATTGGGAAATATTTCGAGCTTTCACTATAATCAATTATGATTGATAGCCTTCCGTTACTCCTCTAAAAACTGTTTTTGAAACGAACTTTTGATCTCATTGAGTAGATCTGCAAACTGAGAAGGAATTCTCATAATTACAGCCATTTGATCGCGAAATTGCACTTCTGGGCAATGATGCGACAAAACGACTAAATTCCGAAGATGTTTCGTTGAATTGTTTCGCAGACTGATTAAATATAAAATAGCAGTGTCCACCTCATATAACTCGCACGCAAGTTCAGCAACATTTCAACTGACTATTAATCCTTATAGCACTATACAATTGTAATCATTACAGTTATACGATTAATTGAATATAAAACAGTACTAACCTCATCTAACACATCGGAATCCAGCAGTTATTTTTCAAACATTTCACACTCGAAGCAAATGCCCCAGCATGAGGTTTACATTGATTGTCCCTCTGACAGTTCATTGCTACCAATTTGCTACACCCCTGAATTTCGAAAATATTTGTTCTTTTTCGCTCGGAAATAAGCAAACAAAAAATTCGATTTGTTCAAAATTCACCTCAACACAACATTTTCCGTTATAACACCCAGTTCTTCTGCCATTCCAATTTGTTGAGCACTGAGAGGTTTGTGTGCATGTTCCTCCAACGTGTAACCAATTATACGGGCATACAGGCTAAAACATTATTTTAAATGATATCGTAATAACGGTGCAAACAAAGAGTTCGACTCAGTAAAGACTTACCTGATCGTGAGCACAGCAACTTCCGTTACGACATTCAACATCACTGCGATTCAACTGTTTAGTGCATTCAGCGGTTTGCGAGCATCCTCTTCCAACTAGTGCCCAATCATTAGGGCAGTTATTGGAAGGTGCTGTCGGCTGAAAACAAACCCATCTCTTAATTTAAAGAACTGCATATCTTGATTTCGTACGATCCATATTCAGTTGCCACTCGTGGATAAGAAATTGCTCAGCGATAAATTACTGATATTTATATATATAGGCTGACTAAATTGCACATTACTATTCTAACACAAGCGGTATATATTTTCGTTATACCAGTGTAATTATTATACTTATATGATCACTTGAGTGTGCAATATCCCACTGAGACTCATACCTGCACGCAATTTCAACAACGTTTCAGCTAACTATGAATCTGTTACAAAACTTTATGGAATTTCTTCATCGAATGAAACTGCCTTATGCTTGAAGATTGAAACGAAAGAATAGCGCAACTCGAATTCGCCTAATTCACTTGACTGAAATATGAAGAAAGGTGTTGCGAATGACATGATCTGAGCGAAATCACCAAGAAATCACCTCACAGCCTCACCAGCCCTCAACTCAGTGTATGGAACTATTCGCACAGGATGCTAACGAGCAAAGAAGTCGATTCATTAAAGTCTCACCTTAGCGCAACAACTTCCGTTACGACACTCAACATCATTGCGATGCAGTTGCTGAGTGCATTCAGTGGTTTTTGAACATCCTCTTCCGACTAATTCCCAGTTGTTAGGACACTTATTCAAAGGCGCTGGCGGCTGAAAGCTAACCATCTCTTAATTTCAGGAATTGAATATTTTGTGTCCATATACGATCCATATTCAATTTCTAAACGTGAGGAAGCAAATTTGAGCATGGACTTGGCGGTACAAGATGCAAACGAGCGGAGAATTCGATTCATTAAAGTCTCACCTTAGCGCAACAATTTCCGTTAAGACACTCAACATCATTGCGTTGTAGTTGTCGAGTGCAGTCAGCAGTTTGCGAGCATCCTCTTCCAACTAGTGTCCGATTATTAGGGCACTTATTGGAAGGTGTTGTCGGCTGAAAACAAATCCATCTCTTAATTTATGTTACTAAATGTTTTGATCCCGTGCGATCCATATTTAATTGCCACACACACAGGGAAGCAGTTCTGACTAGTGGTCGTCGTGGAACGGACTCCCCGTCAAGGACCCCGGCAGGGAATGCGGGAGCGCTCCTCGCCCCGCGCAATTTGCTCCCCGACTTTTTCACGGGGACCCTCTCGTCCAATTTTCTCCCCGCGGGGACCCCACCCCCGTGCGAAAAACTGCTTCCCGACGAACACTAGTTCTGATCATGGACTTAGCGGTACAAAATATGATCAAATGAAATGATGAAGTTACGACCGAAATCGCAGCAATGCAATTGTTCGAGCATCCTCTTGCAACTAATTCTCAGTTATCAGGTGGCTATTAGATTACATTGAAAGCGAATCAACTATCACTTTGGGTTACTAAATATTTTGGTTCGGTAATAATTTTTCATACGGATTCTGAAATTCGCACATAACGAATCTGCCAACCACAGTTTTTTTTTGATGGAATCGCCTAGTTAATCATGTTGGTCCATCAAAGGATCAAAGCGAGATGACGATAGCAACTTACAATTGTACAGCACAGAGAGTGGTGCTGAGGAGATTTTTTGATGCATTTGGCCGGTTTAGCGTATTTATTAGGTACGCATTGAGAGCTGAATGCGCATTTGTTAACGCTCACCACAATGCCACCTTGAGGACATTTGTAAGAAACACACTGTCCGTTACAACACGTCGTCAAATCATTGGTATATAGTGTACAGCTACCACTGTTACTGCATGGAACATTGAGAGGAGTATTTGCACCACAGAGCCATTGTGCTTGATTGGGCTGAATTGCAAGTAGAACGAACGAGACGATGATAATAAGGAGCGATTCGACTGGAAACATTTCCGAATGATTACCTGAAAGCATCCCGGCGATATCGTTTTGTTCGCAATTTTGTTAGCTCAGCTTGCTCATTGTCCATACCTTTCAGTTGTTATTCCACATTCTGTTATTTCAGTTTGCATGTGTAATGTAATCTCAACCCTACCTATATTTATTGTATATGGAAATAATCCATACCTGTAGTTTACTCTACTTATGACATTATTATGGATGAAAGTCAACGAATGACAACACAACTCTATTTTTCTATTTTAAAGGTTGCATTTTAGAAATAAGCTATCATCAGTCAGTTCATTATCATGTCAAATGTGTCACGGGTACTACGAACATATCGTTGAATTCAATGGATCAAACATCACATAATACTTCTAGCAAGTTTCGTACTGTTCAACACCAAAAATTGTTAAATTCTTTTGATTCTTCATGCATGATTCTTTTCATTCCGATTGAACGGAACTGATTTCAAAATTACGTTCGAGACTAATCGACTTCTTAGTGTCATTAGATCAAAATCTTTTGGAGACTTTTTGTTAGGTTGTTCAACAAGGCCATGTGAGTCTTGGAATTTGATAATTTGAACAATAATTTGCTCGAAATGTGTGTTTAGCTGACGAATTCAATGATAATTCATTAATAAATTGAGATCAGTGAAATGGAGTTCAGAGAAATGAATCCTAAAGCTTCCAGTCTCAGCGACTTATTTGAAGAAAACGTAAAGGTTTTGTTCATTCCCTGGTATTCATATCTGCTCAGTTAAAGATGAAAAAATGTTGTATTTTCTCTGACCGGAAGCAATCTGAAGTCAAAATCGATGATCACATCAGTGGTGACGTGACATCTCTTTTCACAGTATATGAAATCAGCTCTGAAAAGTGCTTCAACTGCATCTAATTCATATGCATAAAAGCCATCCAAGTTGTACCTAAACCTATGGGCCAGTGATGGCATCCAAGCGAAATTTCATGTCGATCGCAATCCGAATGTCGAAATTCCAATCGAAATTTGCCGGATTTTTCCGATCGACTGTCGATCAGATGCGATCACTACTGTGGAGTTTCGTTCCTTCTCAATCGCTCCAAATGATCATCGCATTTTTTATCATCTACTTATCAACACCAGTGGAAATGCTGAACGGAATTTCATGACAGGTGTTGAATTTCATTGCTGAATGTAACAAAAGTGTGGTTTATTGATAACAAAAGAGATAGAAGTTAGCTTCATCGATACGAAAGGACATATGCCATATGGTGTAACAATTGTTACTACATCTAATAAGTTTCTAAACTATTAAATTATCACAGCATTACTTTATCAATCATTTCATCTGCGTTCATGAAAGCGTTTAGCTGATCTTGTGACATGCTTGCAATAGATGTTTTAGCTGTGTTCATCGCCAACGTTCTGGCGTCGTCATTCTGTTAACTCTGAGCATATTTAGTCGTGTCATTGATGTGGCACTACTTTACAATCACAAATATTTTCATACGAAAATAACTGTTCGACAACAGTGATTAGAATCATATAGGCAATTTTAGATGTTTAACATTCACTCTCAAATGGATCAGCCTAGTTGGATTGTAGCTAAACATTAATGAATGGTGGCATTCGTTTGGATTGTTCACAGATCCATCCCATCCACGTCATCACACTGCCAACCTTAAACCAATACTGATTGCATTCAACATCAATTTCATTAGCGCAACACTTTCCTCTGAAATTTCCATCAAATAGTCAATTTTGATTGCACAATGAATGGAAAAAGTAACATTTGGATTATGAATATGCATATAATCAATTCAATGTTTTATTTGTTTGCAACATTCAGTATGTCCCCAAGAAAGCGTTCGAAGTGAATGACTGTCACATATTTTGTAAAGATATTAGGTTCGAATGCTTGCAAGACTAATTCAATTTCTTACAAATTCTGTACAGTTTGTTTGTTTATGCTCCGTTCCACCACTGCAATAGCGCAAGAGTATCACGATAATCACGTGAGATTCAGAAGATTCACAGCAAAAAACTGCAAAAAAGTGACAACTGTTGCTGTACGATCAATACCGGAAGATGATCATTAAAGAAGATAGATGACTCTGGATAGAATAAACAATCGTATTGTCTTACTAATTGCTGATAATCGAGAAATTAATTGGTTCCGTTCTGAAAAATGAACTGACATTCTGAAATAACATTCTGCTTGAACACAACGATATGGGTAAAAAAATTCTGTGGATTGATGGGTGAATGAGTCATTTTGAAATAAAATTTCTGAAATGAAATAAACTTTTCCGGTGTCTGTTTGGAGACGACGGCATCTGAGGTAGTTTACGGTGTGCAATCCCTCCGGCAATACTTTCTGCTGCTAGACTCTTTGACAGATGAGTGACCATTGATCCTGAAACATTTCATTCACTCTGCTTCAATAAAAGTACAAACCTGAAAATATCCTTTCCATTTCATCATGATTGCATCAACTTAGTACACGTATATAGTTTTTCCTTTGTGTGTCTGCTTGTAGATAGATGAACCCACTCAGTGTTGATTTCACTCAGCAGGGTCTCACCAAAGCCGAGACAACAGACGGGTATGATGTAACAAATGAAGTGGGAATCTATATGAAAAATCATGAAATGGAAAACATTGAATTCTGACCCCAGCAAACACCAAGTATTCGTTGTTGGGGGGAATGGTGTGTACGTTCTGTTGTGGTTTGGACTTCGAGTTACGTGAGAGGATCGTGTGGTGTCATTGATTAGGGTTCAATTCTCTGGGTTATGATACATTTCAGTACGGTACTCCTTGGAACATACCAACGAATTCATCTTAAGAAAACTGCCTAGAAGAAAACTGTCGTCAAAGAAGAAAAAATTTCCACTTGAGTACCAGGGGAAATTTCTTCATGGAAATGTGGACAGAGCAGAAAAGGTAAGAAAAAACTCGTACTTATGCAGGCATTTGTGGGGTTTTTTTATGCTTTTTCTATCACTTCTGATCGAGCTGGATTGACTGCATATCCCCGTTCCAAAATTTGCATTCATGTCACATCCTGTTGTTGACTCAAAAATTGGTTTAGCTATGCATTTTTTGCTGATTGACTATTTGGTAAGAAAAAATACATCTTTTATGGATTCTGAATGTTATGGATGCGTAATGGGTGCAAAAAGGGTGCTCGAATGCTGTTTGGTGATGTGGTACTCAGCAATTTGTAAACATCGCACGAGTGCGGACATACGTAAACAAGTGTCTATCGTAGTTCCTTATGAACCAGACCTTAAGCACAAGTCTCAGCGAGCGTAACTAAGGCTGACTCTAAGCCCGTGTTTGTTTCGAGCAGATGAGACTCATCAACATCTTTATGAGCTCTCATACATACACTCCATACAAGTCTTAAATATTGCCAGTGGGACTCAAGTTGTGGTGGTCGTTTGCGATTGGCCATGTGATGCAATTATGTATGATGATCATGATTAACTCTGAACAATGAATTTTAATTAGATTTTTTGTTGTTGCAGTGGCCATACGCTGTTACTTCACATTAGTTTCAAACATGCACGAATATGCAGATAACACGAAGCGATTGCAGATGTTTGTTTGTTCACCAGCGCACTCATCTGCAGCTCATTTGTGGGTCTTACTAGTGCTAGCTGCCTCGTTTCGCTGTTTTCGAGGAAATCACTTGTCCCAAATTTTCTCAACTTTTCGTATTCTCCAGGCTGAAACGTTTATCCGCTATCCAATTTCTGAGATTTTCAACTCTCACAACTGCACCAAAGCGGATATACTAAGGGATTAGATGTATCCAGATTGTCCGATTAGGCAGAATTCAATTTGGACAAAAAAGCATTCATTGACGTTGAACGAACGCAATTTATGTCACACCATCTCTTTGATGGGCTTCATCAATTTCGCATGGATGGGTACGAAGAATGCGTTAATGGATGATGCATTAATTGGAGCAGTTTTTTGATCTCATAATGAGTGAACGAAGTGCTGAACGATTCCGTTCGGCTTAAGAGGCTGATTCAACAAATGCTTCTTCTCTCATCGAACTGCTGCTAGTGCAGCTGATTTCATCGAATTCATCTGATCTTCTGCAATGGATTTCATGCATTTTCACATTTGTGACGTACATTCAACAAAACTGCTCCACTTTGATTACGTGCTTACGTGCTCAGCACGTACAGAAATAATTGTTGCAATGCCTGCTTCTTCTTCTGAACACATCTAGCGCCAGTTCATTTTCCAGATCTTTACAATATCTTTCTTTCTTCTTTCCTTTCGTTCTTTCTCGCAGTCGTGTTAAATTAATTTTATCAAACGCTGCTTGTCGTCAACTGCACATATCAATCACAAAACTTTTTTCACCGCTTTTTTTGGATATTTTGAAGAAATCCCAAGAAAAAGTGTGTTCATTTCAAGACTTGCGACTTACTTAAAGTCGAATACAACTCAAAGTTACTTGTTGCTCTGCGGCCACAGCTTATTATTACTCATCGATATTACTTACGGCTAAACGACAACTCCAGCTAAGACCCAATTGTATCGGACCTCGTCCATCGACATTGCGACTTATGAATGAAATGTGGCTTCTACGGTAAGACGCATATTCATTTATATAGCAGTAGCACAAAGACGATGTTTATATTGTGTTCTTTTGGATTTATTTCATCTCGATTTTATTCTGTTTATATGGGGCAAGGAATGAGACAGAGAAAGAGAGTGCAGGAAAGAGACAAAAAATGAACGCAAACGGAGAGAGAAGCAAAGAAAGAGAGAGAAAAATTCAGAATCGGTAGCATCGGAAGATTAGAATGAATGTGTGTATTTATGTGACGATTTTTGTTTACGACAATTGTGCACTTTGAAATATGTGATGAAAACACATTCATTTCATATCAGAATATCCCCCAACTCTCTATGTGCTAACTGTACTTCTGATCGCTCTCTTCTCTGCCCTCTCTCATGTTTACGTGATGTTTTCTGGTCGCAAAAAATGTTTTCTTCTCCTTTATCCTGGCCAAAAGCAGCACGGCGAGTCTTTAATCAGATTCACTCGGATGTTTTCGTGGTGTCCATCAGTAACAGCAGCAGCAGCAGCAACATCTCAAGCTTCGTTTGCGGCCAATCTCAAGTGAAATGAATCATTCATTCATCGAAGATATCATCACTACGATTGTTACTTCTCTCATGTTATCTCTTATGTTATTTGATACTTGATCTGATATTATTATTATTATTATCGTTGTCGTATATAATTTCATGTTATCATCGTGCTCTACATTTTTCTGCATCAACGTTGTTGCCGAATGCAACACACAAACGATCGAATCACACGCCGCTCCTCACTCACTCCTTCCGCTAGCATTCGAACGTTCCTTCTTCCATCTTATTCTCGTGCCTGTTTCGTTGTTTCTCTTCGTCAAATTCTCTCCGATTTATTCGTCATTTGACGGCATTTTATAGGTGTTGTTTGTGTGTATGTATACATCACAGTGTTGTTTGTGTGTATGTATTCATTCTGAGGTAATAATATGTAGGCAAACGTTACAAATCACTAAACTGCTACTACTAACTCGTTCACATCACACATTTTATTTCCTATGTTCATCGCTGCTACGAGTCTAGGACATTTGGCCTCGCTCGAATTGTCGTGCCCTTCAATGTCACACTAAGATTGTGTGTACTATTCCAGCGAAGAGCATGTGAACAGAGTATGGCCAAATACTCATCAGCCGATGGATGATGCTGCTAGGGTTTCTCACAGAGAATCCAGCAGCTATCCAACAAATAAACGTTCTTCATACTGGTCAGTAACCGACCGCTCTAGTCGTCCAGCGATCCTCATCTTCGTGTCTGTCTGTGCTTTTTGTATCATGTGTTGGCGATGCTCTGTGTGCGCTGAATTGAATGCTAGAAAAGCAGTGGATTACTTATGTGTTTGTGTATGCGCATTTCTTAAACTATAAACAATTCATGCTTACTTATTAACGTTCGCACTAGTTGACACTAGCCTCTACTAGGCCTGATGCTAGCGTAAAAGAGTCGGAAACGATGGAGTTCGAACTGAATTAAACTGACAAGCTTAGTCCTGGCCTTAGACTAACATCTGATCTGGAGCTAATGCTTGCTCGCAACCTCACCATCAATCTCCAGACATTTTTCTATTAAACAATACTCGGCACTTTTCCTCTCCCATTTCGACCCACTTCTTACAATTAGGAATTTCGCCGTTGACAACGTTTACTCCAGAATTTTGTTTCGGTCTCTTACTCTTACTCATCTTTGTTATTGAATATGTGATTGTTTGATTTAAGAGTTCACTGATCGAAATTCTGAATTTTTCACTATTCGAAAGATTTATCGAAGCATTTTTATCAAAGACCACTGAATTGTGAACGTTTCTCGAAGTGTTTCAAAACTCTGTTGAACGAGTGTTGCCACTTCAGTTTCTTCCAACAAATTTGTTGTCCAGGAACATTTCGCTTATTGCTAGAAGTGTGTCAACTGTAAGCTGTCATACCGTGTTCATGTGAAAACTGTGATGAATGAAACTTTAGTTAATTATTCTATGAATTCAGAATATTTTTGGGTGGATTTTCCGAGCGCAAATCTTATCAGAACAAGAAGCTGTTCAAAAGAAAAGCGGAAAATTTTTTGCGCATTTTATGTCTCGTTATTGATTGCTAATATAACACACACACACACTTATCTTTTATTACACAATCAAGATTTGCAAACCAGAACTGAAGTGCCGTCGTCTCGCCGAACGGCGGATATGCTCAAGTTGAATGTTTACAGCCTCAATGAGACCACATCCTGTTGTATTAGTCGTCTGCTTCAAGGGCATATTTTAGCGTATTTCTTAAGAGACTTAGCTTGAGATTATCACTGAGGCTTCGTCTGCGTCAAGTTCTCAGTACAGATCCTAAAAAGAGCCTAACAGAACTTCAGGCTGGACAACCGCAGAAAGCATTCTCATGCTAAGAGCGATCGGCAAACCAGTCGCTCAGTGTCCTCTTCGGATTTGAATGTCCCAATTTGAATATATTCCCTCTATGCAAGACAGCCAGACTGTATTTCACATCCTCTGTTTCACTAGATCACATTTTGTTGATCCTCTGCAAATGCTTGTTGCAATCAGTTCGAAAAAATTGTCGTATTCATTGAAAGGGAAAGCTCTCCAAAAGTTCACCTCAAAAGAGAACAGTTAAGGAATGTGCTGCTGAAACAAGGGTTTTCTTCAGCGAGATGAGTGACTGGTTTTATGATTTTTCTGCTCGAAAATGTATATGATGAATAGAATTTTGATATGTTGTCTGCCACTGTTGTCAGATTATTCATAATGAGTTTTTGGAATGTTTTGATTGGTTGTTGTTATTGTACAAACAACAAGCGAAAAAAAAGGAGAAGAATATTTTGTCTGCGAAGTGGTGATGTTTCATCAGAGACGTTGTTGGTTGTTCTGATGATAAATAAACAAGAAAGATGTGCGGCGATATCGTGCGATATTGATCTGTGCGATATTTATGCATGAGACGGCTGCCGGCTGCTGGATGCATGAATAGATGGATGGGCATATAAAGTCAGTCACACGTCGTCGTCGACACTATCAACTATGCATGAGCAATCAGCATTGAATTTTTTCCTTATTTATCATGCCTCTCAACAAAACATCAAAGTGGTTCTTTTGATTTATTTGTTATAAAGAGACTGACATTAATTTCTAATCGCTCAATATACGATTGTTTATAACCATGTGAGCAGTATTGACTACTGCTAATACCGGTATGATTTTACATGGTAAATACTCTATTGCAACAATATTTACCATGCATTGGTCAGTGTGACATAATGTGCTGTGATCAAGCACATGAAACTGCCGCCTGCGTGCTTGTATAACTGAAATTTGAAACCTTTCTTTTTTCACCAGTATTTATATCGTATGAAATAATTCAAGTCGACTGTCTCATTTCGCGGTTCTGCAAATTTTTCAATGATGGATCACACCGTAAATGAATGAAGCAAAGCAATCTTTTACGAACGAAGCAATTTTTTGAGGATGATTAAATGCTGCTTCGTGTGAAGGCATTTAATGCTGCTTTAGGTATTTAAGTGCGTTTTCGAAGTTGACGCATTTAGCTGAGACTGGCCGGAAACAAAGTGATTTGGTAACTGATAATACTAAGAAAATACCCAAAAAACTCCATAACGTTTTCTTGAGAGGGCAATGAAAATTGAATGAAAAATATATTCTGCTCGTTTTTCTTCTTATTCCTGCTGTTTTTACTATTTCGCCATGAAATTATCGAATTCTATCTTTTTGCCCTATCAATATTATTGTTAGTATTATTACTGTTGATGATATTATTGTAAGTATTATTATCATTGTTACTATTATTATCAATATTATTATTATTATTATTATTATTATTATTATTATTATTACTGTTATACGTTTTGGTATATATTATTATTATAGCATTGTTATCGCTGTATTACTTTACAATAATAAAATTATTATTCTGAATACCACTATTATTGTTATTGTCGTGCTCGCTGACCTTTTCTGTAGTTTGCGTTTAATTGAATGTGTCTTTTATTTGAATAATATTTTTCATTTCGTTATTTAAACGAAGCATTTTGTTTTTCAGACCCATTCGAGCAGTAATCTCCGTGCTCATTAGATGTACTCCGTAAGACACACATAAGCAAAAATAAATCTGTTCGTGCATGCTTGCTTGCTTGCATTCACTCATCCAGCCGATCGCCCTGTTATATGGTACTCGAAAAACTTTTTGTCATGCGTTTTCAAATGATTTTCCGCAATGCTCGTGCTTTCAAAAAACTCGCAAGCACGTTTCGGTGTTCGGAAAGGAAACTTGAAATGTGAATGCAATTCAAACGATTAACTCCTCAAAAACCACACTGATAATAAACGTGCCTCTTTCCTATTTATCTTATCTGCGTCATTCAGAAATTTTCATTCATTCGAAAAATTGCTGAAATCATTAGTTTTTGCAATATATACTCTAAGTTATACTCGCTCACGTGAAATTTATCAAGCTTTTGCAAGCCTCTTTCGTAGCAGCTTTGTGTATTTGTTGCACACGACAGCTTTTATTGGTTTCTTGAAAACAGTGTGAATTGTATAGGTTGAGATAGTGATTTTTTGAATCTTGTATTAGAATCATTAAATTTGGAATTTAATCAATGTAGAGTCTGCAAGATGTCTCCTTTTATTCGAATAGGCATCGAATCAAATGTGCATCACCGCTAGAAATAACCGAACATTGTGTTAATGGCGACCGTTCTTTTTTTCGAGATTGTTGGTGCTGATGTTGCCTTTTCTAAGCCTTAAATGAATATTGTTAATGATTAAGGGAAGTGCATTCAAAAAGGTGAGTGATTCCTCTTCGGAAGGCTCGCTCCAAATGATTTTTTAGGAAGGAAGTGACCTGGAAATAGGATTCAGATACATTGTTGTTGCATGATTCACTGAAGTGATGATGTACAATCCAGTTCAATTGCTCAATGAGCAAGGAACTTACATTAGATGATTACACATTAATTCTGCAGAATTATTGCTGTTTTCGTTGCTGTACGAATTTAGTGCACATTCAATCGTTTGAGGGGCAAATTCGAATTTTCTTTCCTTCACTTCGACTGAAATTTCATTCGAAGTTGTCGCTGTTGTTGAGACATAACCACAAAACTGTTTGATTTGGTTTATTTTCATTGTGTTTTTGTCTTTATTTGCACTATTTCACTGAAGAACCTTTCTGGAAATGTTTGAGTTTAGCAGATGATTCATACAGTGCAACAGGTGACTAGCAGCCATGCGTAAACGAATGTCATGTAAATGTTTTTCATTGATGCGGTCAACAAGTATGTTATTGGTGGCGAATTTGAAATTTTGAAAAACGATTGAAACATTGGAATTTGTGCTCAATGCTCTTGTGCCCTTGCTCATCGTAAGTGTAGTTCGTGACCCGCTCGGATTTTTTTTTTGGAGATTTGGTCTGCTCACCTCTGTGAAGTTTGTGCTCAATGCTCTTGTGCCCTTGCTCATCGTAAGTGTAGTTCGTGACCCGCTCGGATTTTTTTTTTGGAGATTTGGTCTGCTCACCTCTGTGAAGAAAAGAGTGATCATATATCCTCTGCTCGTTGATTCGTTTTTCCGTTTTTTTTGTACGGATTTCTTGTACATACATGCATTTGTAGTTCTTAATCAACACTGTCATGCATCGAACAACAATAACTTAGAAATTCTATTCTAAATTGTATTCAACTAATTGTATTCAATAATAATTGTAATATAATTGTAATTGTATTCAATAATATTCAACTAATACTAATTGTATTCAATTGTATTCATAATTCTATTCAAATATTCAACTAATTGTAAGCAAAAATCAGGCGTATCTTGAGAATCTGTCATTGATTGAAGTCACTGGCTGTGAGAGGTACGAGTTCCTAGTACCAGACGCGAGTACATTTGAAGCGTAAACTAGGCTTGTTAGTTTCAAGCGGGCGTGTAGCTTTAGGTTTGGGCTTAGCTGAAGTGTGTTCTGCTGAAAAAATACTTCGAGTGAAGACATTTTAAGGCGCCTTAGGGAGTCGTCGCGTGGTCGGTTCTTCGTGCAAAACTTTTGCAGAATGCAACGAACATTCGAACATTCGTTTTTAGGATTGTTTTTCTGGTGGAATCACTCGCCGTAATTGCCCCATACACCACCCCATCCCATATGCGACTGCTGTCCCAGCAAACGATTTTGTGAACGATTTTGTCGGCTGTTTGCAGCTTATTTGCATATAACGAAGTGTTTATGATGCTATCATCAGATTATCGTTGATGGCGCCCGTCACTCGTATTTGTTGACGACGTGCTCTTGTCGATTCGATGTGTGTATTATTCAGTTTTGTTGTTGACAACTCAATTGTGTGACTGGCTATTGACAGCGAGCGATATGCGCACCGAGCAGCGCCGTATGATGTGATGTTATTGCTCTGATTGAATGAGTGGTACCAGCCAAAAAAACAACGCAACGAAACGAACATTTCTCTCGCCAACAAACTTTTCCGTCATTTTTCTGCTGTGAAGAGTTTTCCAAGAATTCGTGTCATTTTTTTGCATATGTAATTGATTCACGTTTCATTTTATTCACATACGGCCATTATGATTATTTGTTTGTGATTAAGCAGCAGCATTCGATCGATGTGCTGCTTCGCCAAAGCACACACAAACAAACACACACATATGGTGTCGTTCGTTACTCGAATTGATGCTCGCGTTCCCATATCCTAATTTTTGACCGCATTCTTTGTATGTTCTGATTTATTTCGTTCTGATTCTAGTGAAACTTTTGTTTGTTTGCTACTGCTGATATCCACGTATTGTTTGTTTTGGTATGTTTTGCGGGGTGAGGAGGGGGGGAGCGGAGCAATTCTAGTAGTAATCGAATTGAGATTGAGTTTTTTTTTGAAAAAGTATTTTGAAAAAGTAAGTGACGCATTTGAGAATAGATTCAATTACCCACCAAAACATTTCTAACAAGCGTTTTATTTGGATTGAAATGAGTTCCGTTCACCTTTTCTTTTTGGATTTTAATGTTAATGTTCACTAGATTACAATCCACCCTAGGCGAGCGATTTTTCAGTTACGATTCTCTCTGAATAAAACCCGTTTAGTGCGTTTATTGCCAGTTGTTGCAGAGTGGATGTTGTGAACATCACCTCAGACGAGTGGTTCTGTGTGGCCAATGTGAGGACATTCAGCCATCTGCGTAAAATTCAATTTAACGTGCGTAATTTCCGATAGCGCTGTCTCCATTCCGGTCAATTTCTGAGTGTGATGCACATCATCTGATATCTGATGAAAATGATACTTTCAGATTCAGCTGTAAAACACAGAGAACGAACGGCTCTAAACCCTTTCGTTGCATATTCCCAACACCAACAACATCATTGTGCATCTCAATTATATATTCACATAACCCGCCGCTATTTTATTCGTTCTCAAATATTCGCTGCAAATCATCATCACACCGAAATTGCTATCGCGATAGCTAAGTGGTCAGACGACGGTGTGTAAGTGTTTTGATCGTGATGTCTGTTGGTAACATCAGCATAAGATCGCGTAAACCCGAAGAGGCCGTTCACGAAGGATGGTTACTGAAGCGTGGTGAACACATCAAGAACTGGCGACCAAGGTTCGCGTTATTCATTATCTTATCCTTCAACGTTATTGCCTCCGTTTGGAATAATTCAATTCCGTGCGACTGTTTTCATTCCATGAAACAGTTATCGCACATCGTTGCTTGAATGTTATTTCGGAACAACTTCCCAAAAATTTCTTTCTCAAAAACAGATTCAATAGGTCACAGTTTCATTTTCATCTTTGTTTACTGCTTGAATTCTCTTTCTTTTGTTTTTTTATGCTGCTTGGTTCATTCCTCCCGAGTATCACTAATAATTCTTCCAATAGTAAATCCTTGAATAGTAGTAATTACAACAGTGATAATAATATCAGTAATAATAATAATGACGATAATAATAGTAATATAATGAAATGATAATGAATGTTCATTGTTCACGTGAGTGAGCGCGAGTGACTGATCAAAGTAAACACACTTAAGACCGACTTATCACGTCACTCATCAACAGCATGGAACGATGATAACAGTCGAAAAAGTTGCCACATTTTTTTTTTCCCAAAAAAGTGTTCAAAGAACATTTTCACATTCAGTTAACAACTAAACAAATTAGTGATCAGAAATTACTGGTGAATTTATAACACCTGGCAAAGATTATTCGCACGATGAAGTGGTCGGTGCCAATGGAAAAATTTAGAAAAAAGTGTTCCAGTGCAATGTCTTGAAAATTAGATTCGAACATTCTGTGAGGAAATCATGTGGAAACTCGCAGAGAATTGAATTGATCACCACTTTAAATCGTATTATTTTGTTCGTAGGAATTTGAATTGACTGCAGTCAGTGACAATCACGACATAGTTTACAAAGTTTTTGCAATGAACTATGTAGGGGATGATTGATTTGTCTGATTTGTGTTTGAAAATTACATATTTGCAGCGAATAAAATTCATTATTAACGTGATTTTTTCTCATACAAAAATGTTGGAAATTTATCGTTTCTTTTCTTGATTTCTTCGTATCGTTTCTTCATTACTCTCTGTTCGTTAATATTTCAAGTGGAAATTGAACAGAAACAATTTCTTTTTTGCGTTCTAAACTTGTTGTCGTTAGCTTATTCACCGCATGAATGATTTCCTGTTTTGCAATTTGAAATTAGCTGTTATTTCTGTGAGATTGTTATTATTATTGTTATTAGATTGTTATAGTTAATTGTTATAGTTATTCCCATTTGTGGAATTCTTGTTATTATTACCATTATTAGCGCAAATATTATGATTGTTGGTGATCGATCACTCACGTGCGTATTGTTATTTGGGAAAACAAATTTATTTGCGCTTTCTTTATTAACTCGTCAAAACATGAGTTGTTACTTTGACGTAAACATTGTTTACGTATTGTTAATTAATGAGAAGTGTTAGTGTTCAAACATCACAAACACACAAAAACGCCGTCTTCTTCAGCAAATTCATTCATCACATAAAATTTTATGTAGCATTTGAAATATTTAATTCTTTACATTGTTTTCTTCATCAATGCATATTTTCGCTGAATTCTTCGATGAATGGGATCATTAGGAATCAACTCTTCATTTACTTCAACTCGCTCACACCTTTCAAAACGAAAAAAAATTCATCATATCATGTATCTGTAATGCTTAGAATGTTCTCTTCATATCAGTGTTTGAATTCACTGATGTTGAATAGTTTACAAACAGATTATCAAACTTTTATCCTAACATTCTGCTGACAATGTCGCTAATCAAAAACCAAAAGAGTATTGTAACGAGTACCTGTTATAATTTCGGTCGCAGATAATTGAATGATGCAATTTTTGCTATCAAATTAGCGGGTCGTTGGTGGATATGTTTCTGTTTTATCCATGCCTTTTTTCAGCCATGACTTTTAGCGTTCGTAGAAACATTGAAAGCACAATCCACAAAAAAAAGATGACACACTGCTGATGACAATAATAAAACCGATAGAGACGTTGCTATCAAAGGGCAATCAGTATGTTAACTGTATTCTGAGCGATTATGATAATAATCGTAATAATGTTATTTTATGTGATAAAAGTACACTCATAACATTCACGGTAGCACTGATCATCAAAATTCTATCAACACACATCGCCGTAACGGTGGTGGCGAAATAAAAACGTAACTATAACAACAGTGATAATAATAATGAATTTGCTGTCTGTCTTCGTCATTCGTAATTTTCTGAATTATATTTCAACTTTTTTCTCCATATTATTTGCATTAATTCATTCGAATTTCACTTTGTTTACTGAATTTTTGCGTGCTTGCTCGCTTGTTTTATGAGCTTTTTCGGTCATTTTCATTTTTGATTAAAATTTTTCATTTTTTGATTAGCCGAGGGATTTTTGTTTCATAATCAGCTGTGCTGAGACGAAATAATCAGTATGCAAGGCTTGAAAGTCATTAATAATTATTCATAGATACATTCATACGAATGTTTCCATTTCATCGATTGACAAGAAGATTACCATCACTAAACACATCGGGTTCACTAATTAAGCGCGTTGTATGTTCCCAGTCTGTGGGTACAAAGGGAATGAAAATTTCCACAAAGCATCAACAAACCACTCAAATCTTCTCCTTTCAATATTTGTTGTTTTTCGCGAACATTTTGAATTTTCCGATAATTAACCTGAAACTAATTGATCGAAGTGGATGAAGGCTACTGTGTTCACTCATTTCTTATTTCCAACAGTATGAAGTGAAGCTCAGTTTGAACTCCCCATCAGTTCAAACAGAGATCAATGAACCAATCACCGTTGCATTCAGTTGATCGGTCAATATTGGGATTTTGCATAAATTGCATTGACATTTCAGGTATTTCGTTCTGTTCAGTGATGGTGCCCTGTTCGGTTTCAAAGCCAAACCGGACCCAACTCAGCCATACCCGGAACCGTTGAATGATTTCACCGTAAAAGATGTTCAGGTCAGTTCTGGTCAACTGATTAACGGCTTTAAATCAACCGTCGACTCTCTGCAGTCATCCATTGTTGCATTCCGACAGTTGTGCAAAGGAAGCTTTTTTTGGATACAAGGATATAAGTACAGTCAAAGGGGATGTTACAGTTCCAGTGCATACCTGTCGTCGAAATTGTATCTTCTGCTTAAGTCTGTTTGCGTATTTTGAAAAGCAAAAATAATCGACAAGGAATTAAAATTCTCATATGATACAACATTTCCTCAAGCGTTCACCAGTTAAATACAAAAGTGAATTGTTGCAAATCAATTCATTGTTGTCTTCCATTGCAGTCTCAGAAAATACGAGCGGATATCACAGTCAATCAGCTCATTTCAAATTGTATTTCATGCACATTGTTGTTCTCGTGAACCAATTGAATTATCCAAATATTCATTCCGTCAAGTAGTTATTATCTTTCGCAGAATAATTTCGGTAGTCAAGACGACGATCAAAGCAATTATCAGTAAAATGCAGTGCCTCTATTAATAGTAATAATCGTTGTCGTCCGATGAAAATCCATCAGAAGGATCATAAGAATTGTTTTTTGTCACATTTCCGATCAATCTGCGCGTCGAGTTTTGTTGACATGCTTTCATCCTCTCATTCATCTGTTCGTGGAAATGATGGATGCTTGGAAATTAAATCATCTGTTAGCACAACAGTTATTCGGAGGTAAACGGGGACGTGGGTGAGGGATAGGCAAATCTTCTTGATTGAAAGTGAAAGTGCTGAAGTGATAATACTGATTAATATACTGAGGGACTCGACAGTGATATAACAGTCCTAATAATAAGTAACAAGGATGCCAAAACTGGTGGCAATAACGATAGGAATGACGATGACGGTGGAAATATTAAGTATTAGTTCATGCATAACATCCGACTGATTATGTTTAATAGCAGTGAAAGCAGCGAGCGTTCCAACAGCATCGCTGTTAATATTGTGTAAATTAAGTTTTGACTAATGTTCTTTGGGGAACGGGCTCCTCATCGGGGACCTCGGCGGGGAACGCGGGGAGCGCTCCCCCCGCGCAATTTGCTCCCCGACTTTTTAGCGGGGACCCCCCCGTCCAGTTTCACTCTCCGACGGGCAGGACGAATATCCCTCCCGTGCGAAAAACTGCTCCCCGACGAACGCTAGTTTTGGCGTGAACAGTGAATGAAACTCATATGGGTTATGGTAGAATGCAAACTCGCCTGCGAATGATTAACTTGTGAAATCGGCACGATGCAGTTATACAAAACAAACTGAACGTTACTTGATTAGATATGCGTAGCCCATGAATTTCGAGCGATAAAGGTAATTCAATTATATGAAGCTCTTTTTTTTGAAACATTGAAGTTGTTGCAGAAGCTCAAATTATCAACATTTATAAGGAAAGTGGTGGTGGGAGAGGGGGGAGGGTAAAGAGATCTTGGTCCACCTAGTTATACGTATGACTGTTTGTTCATTGTATGTAGCAACTGAATGAAGTTAACTACATGAAAAACTTGACGAAAGTACCTATTAAGATTTTTTTTTCATCCGATGTACCAACAAAATGCGAAACGGGACACTTTTATAGGTCGATTTAATGCAGCATCTCATAATTTCGGTTTTGTAATGAATCATTTTTTTGGTTGGAATGTTCACTGAGAAGGTGGTATGAAATTAGTTGTAGGAAGTGCATCCACCAACAATTAATCGTCATTTTCCGATTGTTGTTGTAAAATCAATGGCTCGTTGGAAAGTGAATCTCAAAATGAAAAAACTTTCATTGATTTCGAGTGAAGTTGAAGAAGCGAACATTGATGCATTGAAAAGAGAAAATTTCATTTGAGTTTTGAATGAAGTCAGTTGAAAAGAAGAAATTTTAATGGACAAACAATCGGAGAGTATCACTATTCATGTTGATTGAAAGTTTTTGTTCAATGGAACACATTCAAAATTGGATATTGCAGTTTGTATATGAAATTATTTTTTTGGGGTCTGTTAAAATAACCAAAGAAAGAGAAAAATCATTGCTCACGATCAGCGATAAAAAAGAAAGCCAAAAAGCAAATGACGAATTCATCTTAATTGAATTTGAAATATTGAATTTTAAATTGTCTCTTCAATTGCCAACTAATATCGTTCAATGATGTCATATGATTACATCTGTGCAGTGAATGATCTGAGTGCGAAAAAGTGAATGTAAATAGTAATATTGCAAAGAAATCATATCCATTACATATTCCTTGAAAGTTATTTGATTCCATTGAGAGGGAAGTTTGCAAAGAGTGTCGGAAATAAAAAGGGAGTCTAGGGAGTGTTTCGGAAGGCGAGCGTGAGTTTTCAAAAATTGATGAATCAGTCAGATCTTCATAAGTCGTTTTGAGATGTCATCTTATGACTCCCGTCCTTCACAGAGAGTGAATGGGGAGGGGGGGGGAGTGAATTTGAATGAACGAGATAGAGGGATGGAGAAATCTACTGGCTAGGAAGAAGGCTTCAAGATGAAGCGATCTACTCACAGAACAGTATTTCTCATCTTACTATTAACCTACTCACACATAAATGGGCATCAGTGATTCAGCCAGCGACAACAAATGCGCAACTTTACGTTCTGTTTCGAAGTGGTTGATCTGATTTGTGCAACTGATCTGATCTAGATGAAATGGTGACATAAAAATTGTTTCAGTTGATGAAAGTTGACAGACCAAAGCCGAATACATTTTTGGTACGAGGTCTTCAATGGACCACCATCATTGAACGAATGTTCAATGCTGATTCTCCAGAATCTCGCGAAGCATGGATTAGTGCGATTAAGGTGAGCAAACTGTCGGCTTTTTCACGTATCCAAGTGGAATATAATGATGAGATTTTAAAATCGATGATTGTTACTAAGATAATGCGCGTGTTCATGTATGTAATCATTACCTGAAATGCATGTAATCATCATCTTACAATTAATGAAATGCTGATAGTGAAGGCTCATTATCGGAGCAGACTGAGATGTCATTGCAAAAGATATCCACATAATTCCATTCATTCAGTCATGTAATTTTAGTCCCTTTTCTGGCTCATTTGATACGTTTCAAATAAGTTCAAGTTCATTCGTAAACAATCAGCCGAGTGGCTGTTTCAATAGGCGGAAAATTGCTCTTGTTGAATTTAGTGCAGTTTTGCATCACGATAGAAAAATGCAAGAAGTTTCACTGGCGAAGTTAGAAAACCGAATAAATCCTCTTGAAATTTGGGGGTTTTTATCTGAAATAATATAGTCAAGGTATGCAGAATGATTGATGGTTTTTTTTTAGAGTGTATCAGACGCGATCAAAGAGCGGGAATCGTTGATGGACACCGAAATGACAGATGTGGGAAGTGAAGGCGGATTGAATTCAGAATCTGGGGTGAGTACGCATCCTCCGAATACTCATCATCGTGGTGTAATGTATTCAACGGGTATGAATTTGGGTCAAAATGACGATATGATGAGTATGGCGGATGCTGCGGAAGCGGCAAGAAGAGATAAAATTGTTAGTCTCATTCTGATGCTTCATTGGAACATATCTGCCTGACAATCCGCTTGAGATTAAATATGTCAGATTCAGAATGTACATAATTGACTGGATAATTCCAAACCGTATTTGTACGGGGTAAACGAAGTCCTTCGAGATCTCTTTGGTACCCAAAAGAGTTCATATAGTCTACGCGTTCACGTTTACTGACTTCTTATCTGATGAAATTTCCGTTAAATGCCTCATACTTGCCTTATCCTGATGTCGTCTTGGTGGGTCGCGGATTATTGGCGTGACCCACATTCTGCTCAAGTCTGCGCATCTCTGATGTAAAGCTGCTGCCAAGAGGGATGGGATTTGGGTGTGTCGAAACCTGAGCTTTAATATCTCAGATTAGAATGTCGACTGCCGATACAGTTCTAGCTTCTCTATCCATGTTGAATCGCGTGAAAATTTGGTAACTTTGGTTTGGTCAAATGATCCCGCAGAAAATTTGTTCTGTTGGCAAGTTGTTTGCCAACAGAACAAATATAGGAAATAAGTTTTGTCTGTCCGTTCGTCGATCCTCACAATCAGTTTCATGCTATGAGAGCTTTACATTCCTGTGTTGGAAAATATTTGAAGGCGCAATAACACAAAAAGTATGGCATTGATCAGTTGTCAATTTTAGACTCTGGATGATTTCGAATTTTTAAAAGTGCTCGGTAAAGGAACATTTGGCAAGGTGATTCTTTGCAAAGAAAAGCGAACACGGAAACTATATGCGATCAAGATACTGAAGAAGGAAGTCATCATACAAAAGGTAAACTGATTGCGTTTTTGCCGATACTTTCATATTTCTTTTAGAACAAATAAGGAGAGATTCCTGGGGAAAAATTGAAACGAATCAAGTCCTACTCAACTACCATTTGGGATTGATCAAGATTCATTAATGAAACCATCCATCTTTTATCATCCAACTCCAAATTGCAACGTCCGTTCGCAATTTCAGGATGAAGTAGCGCATACATTAACCGAAAACCGTGTATTACAAAGATGTAAACATCCATTTTTAACGGTAAGTTCCAAAATTTTCTGGAAGAAGTTTTCATTTTCATTTATTTCTGCGGGTTTTCCTCATTTGCATCAACAACCCATTAAATTTGGTGATTATTAAACTTGCTTCTCTTCAATGTCCAATTTGTATTCGTATTGATATCTAATCGATTATGTTCTATAATGGCTGATTATTGTGTTGGTCTCACTTAATATTCCGTATTACTTTGAACACAATGTACCTCCTTGAATGTAAACTTTGCTTGTGAATGAAATGGATTCCCTTCAACGGTCCACCGCGGCTAGTCAAGCCGTTCCTGAATCGTGTACTGTTTTCAAGATTAATGGATCGTAAGATTACAACAGCACCATTTCATAACGGAATATATACTTAAGGACAACGTGTACTATGAAGAAATTCGTTTGTCCATCGCTTCACCCATTCTACGTTCAATCACAAATATCACTCATTTTATATTTGATTGCACCGTTTGTCCTTTCTCGCAGTTGTTCCGTAGAGACTGAAAGCTCACAATCAGTGTAAAGTTATGTTAAAACAAAAATTATTCTTTATTCGCAATTTCTCATCTCTATTTGATCATATCGTTCCAATCCGACAGCTGCAAAGATGATATCATTGTTGTTTGTTCGAGCGCCATGAAACTTGAAAAACCGTTCAAATTATTCAGTTTTGAAGCAAAGTGACAGCACATTGTGCTGATGGGAATTTGCGTAAGTGTAGATGAGGCCATGAGCCAAGTGGAGAATTGGAAAACAACGTGAATATTAGGGAAGGAGACCGAAAAAAAAACAGTATTCGGAAAGTTTCGTGGCATATTTTTGAGTAATCTTTCTTTTCAAATTTTATTGGTTGATCTGCACACGAATCTCAATGCTGCACCTTTATCAGAGGTAGCACTCAGTCTTCTCAGTGAGCTAAGAGGGTAGCAGCGCTGGCATCGAAAAGGGTTTGGAACTATCTTTTGCTATATCCATAACCAGGATCGTCTATCTTCATTCAACTGAACAAAAACAAGATGGATTTCGTTGGATCAGCTCGGATGAAGAAGTATCGTCGTGGAGGAAGGTTTCGAGTTGAAATCTCTCTTAGAACTGTTATATCTATCTTCTCGTTTTGCATCGATCATTATTGATTCTGATGATGTTCACTGATTATATGTCTTAAAAGCCCTCTCAGTTCCCATTTATTTATGTAAAGATTTTTTTCTCATTATCAAAGGTTTCTTGGAATTTTGTATTTCCGTTTTTTTGTGACCTTTTTGAGTTCCACATCCTTCATTTTTATGTTGTGATGATATCATTTCACTTCAGAAAGTTCAGTTTTTCTTCCACAAAATTGCCGGAACTATCGCTGCTTAATGGTGGAAAGTTTTTGAACCGAAGTTGAAAGCTTTTGGTTTTCGCTTTCATTGTAATTTGCATTCTTTCCGGGTGCATGTTCTCATTTCCGGCGTTATCAATGAATTGTTTGTGTGTAAGCCTATGTATTTGTTTTGGTGGTTGTATTCACGGTCACCCAATCGATCTGATATCATTCTTGAATAGTTGAGAAATTAGAAATAGTTAAATGAATAGTTAAATTAAGTTTGCAGTGATGAAACATTTCATAATTTTTTCCCACTGCTTCTTACTGAAACGAATATTATCCTCATTTTCTGTTTTCCAAATAATTTTTCTATCTTCTCATCATTTTTTCTGTTCTTTCGACATTTTTCATGGTTTTTTTCTTCTGTTTATTTGCTCACTTTGCGCAATTTCGAGCATCAGCAGCAACATTATGATGGATCGATGGGCTTGAGTTGATGCAGTCATACTGAGTGACGCTGGATGCGGGAATTGCTTTCCTTTTAGTACTTTGGTAGTTGTAGTGCTTCCTTTTTTGTATCCTTTCACGGATTTTTGACTCTACATATTACGTTTTATTTGCTCCCTTCACCCTAGCTCGGTATGAGTGGTTTCAAGCAGATTCGTAGAACATGACTCTATTTTGTTGTTATTAGCTTGCGGTTTCACTCAGTGAGCGATTTCATTTGCTTTTTATTCTTACGGATGCTATTGCAAATGGGCAGACCTCATGTGAAACGTAATCCATCATAATACGTCAAATTTTTGAGGTAATGCTTCATTACACCTTTCAATAGGAGTCTTTTTCTAAAAGCGAGATGTTTTCTCACTGCAGCTAAGTTTGAGCAAAAATCTAGACTGAATGAACCCACGATTTCTTGACGTTCAAACACTAAGTAAATTCAATAAATGATTTAAACTTAATGCATTTTTTCACCTTTGCCGAATTTTTTGTTCTTAATTCCATCGGAAATTTTGCTATAAAGTAGCGCCTTCAAGGAAACGTAAGAGTAAATTGAGAGCGCTCATGGCGTTGTTGGTGCATGAAATTACCACTATCATTCCAGCATCAGAGTTGAGCGTGTTCAGTTGTTTGGAAACGAATTGATTTGGAGAATGTGGTCGTCTGTATTTTGATGACTCTTCTCGGTAGTTGCAGAGGAAATGTGTGATTTTGTCATCAATATTGTTGCTCTTGTTGTTGCGTTTTTGTGCAGTAGTTTTGTTTGTGTTTTTGTTTTTAGCAGTTGACATACAGCTTTCAAACACCATTTCATTTGTGCTTTGTGATGGAATTCGCGAACGGCGGGGAATTATTCTTTCACTTGCAACAGAATCGATTATTCAGCGAATCTCGAACACAATTTTACGGTGCCGAAATTATACTGGCACTCGGTTATTTGCACGAGCAGTGCATTGTTTATCGAGACATGAAGGTAGGTCACTTCACATCATCAGAGCATTTTGATTTCGTTTCGTTTCAATCTCAATTGCGAACGTTTCTTTTCGTTACTTTTGTTAATTTATTGCAATGCGAATTGAACGTCAAATCCGAGTGAATTCACTCTCATCGAAAAACAGAACAATATCTGACAACATCCGAGAAATGAGCACTCATGATATTAAGAAGAAAAAGCAGGAAAATCATAATGAAAATATCGTCTAGGATCAAGAAGTAATTCGAAAATGTGTTCTTTTTTTGCACATTTTTATTCGTCAATTGGGAAATTCCAGTGAATTTTTTTTTCGCGTTTTACGAAGAAATCCGAATCTTTGAGCTAGTCGTTAATGCAAACGAATTACAACATTCAGTTGATGAACAACAAAGCATTTTTATGACCTTCGAGCCTTCCTGCAACGACTTTTCGAGACCACACTAAATGCAACAAATTTGTTCCATCTACTCATAAAAGCCAACGTTTTCATGGAATTAGACCTCATATGATTAATGAAATGGAAATTACAGTGAAATTATTTCTGAGAGAATGCGACATATTAAACGTATTTCGCATTCGTGATGTGATGTCATGCTCTCGAAATTAATATGGGAAAAAAATCACATTAAAGTCTTTATTTGAAACGTAGCACACTCGAAAAAGGCAGGACCAAAGTCCAGCTCAGCAAGTCAACTTGCCGAGTGAGACCTAAAATTAATGCATATCATAAAAATGAATCATCTGAAATGTATGAAGTCTTATCGTTAGTGTATTCGATGCATACGCCTCACTTATTCTCTGAACCTAAACATTAATCATCGGAAAATAAATCAAGGCGAATTTTAAGTGAATGTTTCTGAATTGAACTGATTGATAGACATGCGCATTCGCGATTGGAAAACAAAACGCTAAAAACATCAGCAGCGGGTATGATCTGATTTGTTAGAGAGGAATGAATACGGATCGATACAAGCAGCAAATAGGTCAGAATTTACCAGCAATCCTGAAACAGATCCAGTCAAGAGAGACCTTAATCGCCAAAATGCTTCTGGGATGATGAAAAGGCACACTGGTAGACGAATTTCACTGATGCCTTTGGTTGTACTCTTTAAAGGACCCTCAAAACTTGATTCGCTTGATATTTTCCACCTGAAAAAGAGAAGTATTCTCGCAATTGTGTTATGAAAGCTTCCATGTGTACTATATGTTTGCATGCTGATCAGTTTTTGTTTTGTTGCTGTCAGAAGTTTGCTCATAAGAAAATAACGTATGAATATTTGTTTGTGTTTTTTTAATAAACGAACAATTAAAACACCCAGTGAATGTGCATGCTGTCGATGTGAAGTTGTTTTGAATGGCTATTTCTTTGACTAACATCATTTCTTGATTATTCAGTTGTTTGGTTGTTTAATCTTTATTTATCTATTCACATTATTCATTTTCAACTTTTAGTTTTATTGTTTTGAATATGTGCAGAGCAAATATACGTAATTGCTCAGAGGAAATATACGTAATTGTTCCATCATCCAGTTAATAATGTTTTGTGGTTTTCTAACGTATTCATTGATGAGATTAATATTGTGTTCAATTTAATCTGGCTTTGACTGTATTGTATTGCATTCTTAATTTGATACTGTTTATCAAATTCGTTTGTCGTATTCCCAAGGTGTGGCTTATTAAGGTTAGCATGGGGATTGATTTCTGCCTCCTCATCTCTATTGGGATCGGAAAAAGTGACTAACCTTCTAAAAAGTGACTAATCCCATTCCCCGACGATTCTCCGTCCAGTTTACTTCCTAACGGAGTCCCCCTATCCCGACGAACACTACTCATGAAATACTTTTTGTATCTGTCCAATTCTCTCACTATATCATCCTCATCTTAATTCCAAAATATCAGCGAAAATGCTGATGGTTATTGCGAATATTTAATCCACAATTATTTATGATATTCTTCAGATGGAACATTTATTTTATACGCATATCCGTAAATAATCTGTGTTCTTGTTTCAATTCGAAATTTTTATTTTCCCGTCTTTTTAGCCATGCACTAAGCGTCTTTGATTCGGCCATCAGAAGTTCGATATGCTTGTTCATCTCAGCATTGAAATATATCATTTAATGATGTCTTCCTTCGTTCATTCATTTCGTCTTCGTTCCAGTCCATCCAATCGGATGTCCACCACCTTATGGAATATGCTCATAGGTCACTTTGATGATCAGTTGATAGAGAATCAGTGTTTGGCCGTACAATTAGGATAGCACTCACCACCCAGTTGGCAAAGAATGACTGATGACCACTCAGGGACTTCGCTATTCGTTTCAAACGTCCGATCGATTGTGTTTCGTGATGGATTTTGCGATTGGTGGCGATTTATACTATCACTTGAATCGTAAAGTGCAGCTGATGAAGGAGGGCTTCAGTGAGCCACGAACGAGATTTTATGGTGCCGAGATTGTTTCGGCACTTGGCTATCTTCACGAAAATAATATTGTTTATCGTGATCTCAAGGTTTGAAGTGTGACCAACTTTTTTGTTGTTCGTTTAGCTGATTGATCGTGTTTGTTGGGTGTCACTTGAACTGGGTAATAATTAATTCATGGTTTTTATTGTTGCGTAATTTATTCGTTTGTTTGTTTGTGTGTTCGTTTTGTATACGACGATCGTTCATCATCAGTTGGAAGCAAACTTCTTGTTGAATTGATCGAAGAAAATGAATGGTTTACGAGATGAGATGCGAAAACAAAATTCACTCTATTTCTTTCGTTCTAAAAATCTGACGAAGGAAAAGTGAAAATGAAAGGGAAAAATTCGAGTTCACTTTTGCGATCTCATTTGCAATCATCATAATAATCCATATGAAGCAGCCAGTTTGCAATACTATGGTGGAATTTAACGAATGAGTCACAAATGTTCCATCTCTCTCTCTAACAATGCAAGATCATAATCCACACAAGCTATCATATAAACATAATACAAATCAAATTAGATCATGATTGTTGAGTGTACATTGCGTCGACTTGATGTCGTATTATTTGGTGTGCATGTTCATGATTTTATTTTGGTAGCAGTTAATAAGTGAGAGCGTTTGATGCGGTGAATCGTGACTGTATATGCTTATGTGACATTTTTAATCTCTGCTCAAAGTAACATCATTCAAAATTTTCCAAACATTCAGTTAGAAAATCTGTTGTTGGATAAAGACGGGCATATAAAGATAGCTGATTTTGGTTTATGCAAAGAAGATATTTCGTTTGGAGATCGCACGAGAACGTTCTGTGGTACACCCGAATATTTAGCACCTGAGGTTAGTGTCTTAAACAATTGCGTGAAGGTGATCTAGCATTTTGTTGCCAGCGTCCCGTTTCAATTTTTTATCTCTACAATTAATGACCTTAATTGAATCAAGAAGGCATTGAATCTCTCTGCTTGAATGTGGAATTCAATTAAATATTCGAATGATTTTACGTACTCTCCTCGATTTTTAGTGGTGCATAAGTCGGTTCGTGTCAGGTCCGTGGAAATAATACCCGTGGAAGTTTCACGGTTCCTTTCCAATTCTCCGAGAGCAATGCATGTGGTAATGTGACTATAATTTCAGGTTTTGGAGGACAATGATTATGGTCGTTCAGTGGATTGGTGGGGTGTTGGTGTGGTGATGTATGAAATGATGTGCGGTAGATTACCGTTCTATTCGAAAGATCACGAGAAATTATTTGAATTGATTTTAACTGGAAACATTCGATTCCCATCGAAACTTAGTTCTGAGGCCCGTACCTTATTAAGTGGTCTTTTAGTTAAAGATCCAACTCAAAGGTATTATTATTCAATCTATTGCAACAGTTTCTTCAACTTTCCGTAGATTTATTTTCGCAATAAGTAAGCGTGAAAAAATCAATCAATCACAGTTCTTAGAAATCGCATAAAATTCTGAGTTTCTATGTGAGAATTCTCCGTTTTTGATGCAAATATCTGTTGTATTCAGGTTGGGTGGAGGTCCGGAAGATGCGAAGGAGATTATGAGTCAAGAATTTTTCCGATCAATTGATTGGGAAAAATTGTACCGTAAAGAAATTACACCACCGTTCAAGCCTCACGTTCAATCGGATACGGATACGTGCTATTTTGATAAGGTTTGCCCTATGAATACTTTCCGGAGAGAATCTCTTCTCGAGCTGCTTAGAATTCCTCGAATGGCATTCGATGGGGAGATTGTCACTATTTGCGTTTTCTCAGCGAGAAAAAAAATTCTCAACGGATATTTTCCAGTTCAGATTTCTGAGGAGATCATAAATGAAAAATTGCACTCGTGCTTGATTGCATCCTTGTTTGGAGGATAATCTCTTCCGGTGAATTCTCCAAGTGAATTTTGCGATTTGCAGGAATTCACGAATGCACCCGTTCAGTTAACGCCTCCACCCGCGAGATCCGGACCGTTGGATACTGTAGATGAGTTGGATGAAATGCAAAATAATTTCGTACAATTCTCATTCCACAACGATGCTTCATCGTCTTTGCGCGATGCATCCGAGATGATGGACGCCTAATTGAAAAGAAACTACTAGCAGAAGCATTTCACTGCACAGAAACAACGAATACTGAAAATTTTGCTTTGAAGAAAAATTTATCGAATAATTTTGCGCGCGCACACACACGTTTCTATCTCTTTCTCTCTTCTTTTCTCATTGTCTCTTTTTCGTCTCACTTTGTTTGTCTCGTGTGAAAAACGGCTTGCTCTCTGTTGAAAAGAAAAAGAAAAATCCGGTGATTTCAATATGTATTGCTGATTGGCTATTCTCAGTTCATTGGTTTGTCTTCTGGATTTGAGACACAGTTCTGATATCACAGTCTTTTTTGAATGTTGTGTCATAAATATTGGTTTGTTCGTTTGTTTATTTATTCGTTATTTGTTATTTGCTTGACAGGTCAAAGGTATTTTTTGTTCGTTTCTTGATGAATCCATCTTGCTTAGAATGAATTGAGTATTTGTTCGTTTCATCGATCATTTTGAGTTTTTTGTAATTTATATGTGGTGTGTGAGACGTTGTAAGTTTCAGGAACTACTAAGTACATAGTCTGTTAGTGCTCGGAAGAATGAAGTTGAAAAAGCCAGGCAGTTGAATAGAATCGCTGAAAACTTCTTATCAACTCCCTGAAAATATCGAAATTTGCCTCAATTCTGCTTCTCATGATGACAAATTTCTGACCAGTTTGCTGCACGGTCGCCCAACAAAATTAGTGACGAATCGAAATAAAACAAACTTCGAGCAGTGAACTATCAAGATTACAAAAAAAGTTATCGAACATTCGGCGTTTGATGTGGCAAAATCAGCAAAAACAAGTAACTCATCGATAGGACTGCGAACATGAATGCACCAAATATGATAGAATAGATGAGAAAAGTTGATCATGATTAATTTATGTTCACCGAAAAGATTTTCTTCGAAATTGATTGCTTTGCAATTATTTCGAAGTGATTATAATCGACGACGTTCAATTTGTGGTAATGGTTTTGTTGTTGTCGTTGTTGTTATCGTTCGTTTTGGTTTTTTTGTAATCAGTTTCGTTGTTTGAATTTCTTTGTATTGTATTGTATTGTTTTCTCAAGAATTATTTCTCGCTCTCATTGATATTTGATGGATTATTCACGAGATTTCGTTTTAAAATAGAGAAAAAACCAACTCTCTTGCTCTCTCTGTTTTCGTGTTCGCGAGTGAATCCCGGTTTTTTTGGACATTAATTGCAAACGTGTACGTATACTGTGGATGAAAAGATAAATCTTTATTGCTACTATCTTTTTTGTTTTCGAGAAATTTTTCTTGAAGCATATTCACACTTTCAACTTTTTTAGCATAATTTCAGTTCTTCCCAGCTGTAATTCAAAGTGTTCATCGCCGATTTTTTTTCGGATAATTCCTTCATTTCTACATGCCGTCAAGTTTGCTCGGCAACACCGTGATTTCTTGTTACCATCGGATTTAGCAGATCCTTTCCGTTCAGAATATAATATATATTGTCGACGGATTTTGCTTAGTTCAACGGATACAACATGATTTTGATAGCTTGTAAAATGACTTAAGGTGTTCTGTAAAACTGCCAGACCCTGCACATTTGACCACTTTGGTGTGATCAATGATGCAGTTTTGCGGGAATATCATGAGCACCATTTTCAAACTACCCGTGTTCTCAAATTTGTCCAGTAACACCATGAAATGTTTCCTCGAACATGAGTAATCAAGCCAAAAGTTACCTCAAACTAGGGTAATCAAACCAATTGTTGACTCAAACTTGGGTAATTAAACCAAATGTTACCTCAAATTTGGGTAATGGAACCAAATGTTACTTCAAATATGGGCAGTCAAAGCAAATGTTATCTCAAAGTTGGGTAGCTGAACCAAATGATACCTCAAGTTTGCTACCTCAAGCATGGGTAAACGAACCAAATAATACATCAAACTTGGGTAATCGAACCGGCTAGTACCTCAAACTTGGGTAATGGGAGCAAATGTTACGTCAAATCTAGGTAATCAATCCAAAATTTTCCTCAGACTCGTTATCTCAAACTTTAATGACGGATACACATATGAGGCGTGATTACGGTGTGAAGGAAATCTTGTTGGGGAAATCGAAGATACACGTTTTGAGGCGAATAAAAAGCTCTATCACATTCCGTTCTGAGCTTGAAAATCATGAGAACTTTTTCCAGAGATAGCGCACAAATTGATCACTACAGATCAATCAACACGCTCATATAGCAATAGGCGGATTGCGTTCTTCGGGCTACCCGTCTTCTCAACTTTGCCCAGAAACATGTGAATTTCTTTTCACCAACCGATCAAGCAGAACCTCTAAATTCGAAATATTAAAAATTTTACAAAGCAATTTGGCCTTGTTGAGGAGATATGGGCATTTAATTAATACTATCTCTGGTGCCACCTTCGAGGCTACCGTAAGCTCAAGTTTGCCCACTAACATATGCATTTTTTGCATCAGTCGATCCAGCTGAATGCCCTCATTCAGGAAAACATATATTTTGTCGAGCGATTTTGCTTTCCTGAGGAGCTATAGCCATTTACATAGATCTATCACAATTCGATAGCGCAGTCACGCTCATTCATACAAATTGATCACTATAGAGCAATTAATACGTTCACATCAGCAATAGGCGGATTGCGATCTTCAAGCTAACCGTCTTCTCAGGTTTGCCCGGAAACATGCGAATTTCTTTTCATCGTTCGATCCAGCAGAACCTCTAGATTCAGAATATTAAAAATTTTACCAAGCAATTTGGCCTTGTTGAGGAGATATAGGCATTTAATTAA